>JACCIA010000201.1:0-21353 GCA_018906985.1 Apocrypta bakeri
TGTGAAATACCAGATAAAACACTTAAACTAGAAAATGAGCAATACAGGATCTGATAAGGATGTGAAACCGTTAAACGTAGTATTGTTACATCTGACCATTTGAACGGCATACATGATTGGTACAGTCCAGAACTGGTTAGAATCAGTCTAACTGTTCATATTGCAAGGCGAACTCATGGTTAGAAATCAATAAAACAAAGTACGAGCAATACAGGTTCTGATAAGCATCTTAAACTGGTAAACCTAGTATCGTTACATCTAACCATTTTAACTGCATACAGCATTGGAACAGTACACAACTGGTTCAGGAACAATTTCCTTGGTGGTAATGGACGGTGAAATACCAGATAAAACACTTAAACTAGAAAATGAGCAATACAGATCTGATAAGCATGTGAAACCGTTAAACGTAGTATTGTTACATCTGATCATTTTAACTGCATACATGATTGGTACAGTCCAGAACTGGTTTAGAAGCATTCAAATTGTTCATATTGCAAGGCGAACTCATGGTTAGAAATCAATAAAACAAAGTACGAGCAATACAGGTTCTGATAAGCATCTTAAACTGTTAAACCTAGTATCGTTACATCTAACCATTTTAACTGCATACAGCATTGGAACAGTACACAACTGGTTCAGGAACAATTTCCTTGGTGGTAATGGACGGTGAAATATCATATAAAACACTTAAACTAGAAAATGAGGAATACAGGATGTGATAAGGATGTGAAACCGATAAACGTAGTATTATTACATCTGACCATTTTAACTGCATACTTGACTGGTACAGACCAGAACTGGTTAGAAGCAGTCTAACTGTTCATATTGCAAGGCGAAATCATGGTTAGAATAAAATAAAACAAAGTACGAGCAATACAGGTTCTGATAAGCATCTTAAACTGTTAAACCTAGTATCGTTACATCTAACCATTTCAACTGCATACAGCATTGGAACAGTACACAACTGGTTCAGGAACAATTTCCTTGGTGGTAATAGACGGTGATTTATCAGATAAAACACTTAAACTAGAAAATGAGCAATACAGGATCTGATAAGCATGTGAAACCGTTAAACGTAGTATTGTTACATCTGACCATTTGAACTGCATACATGACTGGTACAGTCCAGAACTGGTTTAGAAGCATTCAAATTGTTCATATTGCAAGGCGAACTCATGGTTAGAAATCAATAAAACAAAGTACGAGCAATACAGGTTCTGATAAGCATCTTAAACTGTTAAACCTAGTATCGTTACATCTAACCATTTTAACTGCATACAGCATTGGAACAGTACACAACTGGTTCAGGAACAATTTCCTTGGTGGTAATGGACGGTGAAATACCAGATAAAACACTTAAACTAGAAAATGAGCAATACAGGATCTGATACGCATGTGAAACCAGTTAAACGTAGTATTGTTACATCTGACCATTTAACTGCATACATGACTGGTACAGTCCAGAACTGGTTAGAAGCATTCAAATTGTTCATATTGCAAGGCGAACTCATGGTTAGAAATCAATAAAACAAAGTACGAGCAATACAGGTTCTGATAAGCATCTTAAACTGTTAAACCTAGTATCGTTACATCTAACCATTTTAACTGCATACAGCATTGGAACAGTACACAACTGGTTCAGGAACAATTTCCTTGGTGGTAATGGACGGTGAAATACAGATAAAACACTTAAACTAGAAAATGAGCAATACAGGATCTGATAAGCATGTGAAACCGTTAAACGTAGTATTGTTACATCTGACCATTTGAACGGCATACATGACTGGTACAGTCCAGAACTGGTTAGAAGCAGTCTAACTGTTCATATTGCAAGGCGAACTCATGGTTAGAAATCAATAAAACAAAGTACGAGCAATACAGGTTCTGATAAGCATCTTAAACTGTTAAACCTAGTATCGTTACATCTAACCATTTTAACTGCATACAGCATTGGAACAGTACACAACTGGTTCAGGAACAATTTCCTTGGTGGTAATGGACGGTGAATTATCAGATAAAACACTTAAACTAGAAAATGAGCAATACAGGATCTGATACGCATGTGAAACCGTTAAACGTAGTATTGTTACATCTGACCATTTGAACTGCATACATGACTGGTACAGTCCAGAACTGGTTAGAAGCAGTCTAACTGTTCATATTGCAAGGCGAACTCATGGTTAGAAATCAATAAAACAAAGTACGAGCAATACAGGTTCTGATAAGCATCTTAAACTGTTAAACCTAGTATCGTTACATCTAACCATTTTAACTGCATACAGCATTGGAACAGTACACAACTGGTTCAGGAACAATTTCCTTAGTGGTAATGGACGGTGAATTACCAGATAAAACACTTAAACTAGAAAATGAGCAATACAGGATCTGATACGCATGTGAAACCGTTAAACGTAGTATTGTTACATCTGACCATTTTAACTGCATACATGACTGGTACAGTCCAGAACTGGTTAGAAGCAGTCTAAATTGTTCATATTGCAAGGCGAACTCATGGTTAGAAATCAATAAAACAAAGGTACGAGCAATACAGGTTCTGATAAGCATCTTAAACTGTTAAACCTAGTATCGTTACATCTAACCATTTTAACTGCATACAGCATTGGAACAGTACACAACTGGTTCAGGAACAATTTCCTTAGTGGTAATGGACGGAGAAATACCAGATAAAATACTTAAACTAGAAAATGAGCAATACAGGATCTGATAAGCATGTGAAACCATTAAACGTAGTATTGTTACATATGATCATTTTAACTGCATACATGACTGGTACAGTCCAGAACTGGTTTAGAACATTCAAATTGTTCATATTGCAAGGCGAACTCATGGTTAGAAATCAATAAAATAAAGTACGAGCAAGACAGGTTCTGATAAGCATCTTAAACTGTTAAACCTACTATCGTTACATCTAACCATTTTAACTGCATACAGCATTGGAACAGTACACAACTGGTTCAGGAACAATTTCCTTAGTGGTAATGGACGGAGAAATACCAGATAAAATACTTAAACTAGAAAATGAGCAATACAGGATCTGATAATCATGTGAAACCGTTAAACGTAGTATTGTTACATCTGACCATTTTAACTGCATACATGATTGGTACAGTCCAGAACTGGTTAGAAGCAGTCTAACTGTTCATATTGCAAGGCGAAACTCATGGTTAGAAATCAATAAAACAAAGTACGAGCAATACAGGTTCTGATAAGCATCTTAAACTGGTAAACCTACTATCGTTACATCTAACCATTTTAACTGCATACAGCATTGGAACAGTACACAACTGGTTCAGGAACAATTTCCTTAGTGGTAATGGACGGTGAAATACCAGATAAAATACTTAAACTAGAAAAGAAGCAATACAGGATCTGATACGCATGTGAAACCATTAAACCTAGTATTGTTACATCTGACAATTTGAACGGATACATGACTAGTACAGTCCAGAACTGGTTTAGAACATTCAAATTGATCATATTGCAAGGCGAACTCATGGTTAGAAATCAATAAAACAAAGTACGAGCAATACAGGTTCTGATAAGCATCTTAAACTGTTAAACCTAGTATCGTTACATCTAACCATTTTAACTGCATACAGCATTGGAACAGTACACAACTGGTTCAGGAACAATTTCCTTGGTGGTAATGGACGGTGAATTATCAGATAAAACACTTAAACTAGAAAATGAGCAATACAGGATCTGATACGCATGTGAAACCGTTAAACGTAGTATTGTTACATCTGACCATTTTAACTGCATACATGACTGGTACAGTCCAGAACTGGTTAGAAGCAGTCTAAATTGTTCATATTGCAAGGCGAACTCATGGTTAGAAATCAATAAAACAAAGTACGAGCAATACAGGTTCTGATAAGCATCTTAAACTGTTAAACCTAGTATCGTTACATCTAACCATTTTAACTGCATACAGCATTGGAACAGTACACAACTGGTTCAGGAACAATTTCCTTAGTGGTAATGGACGGTGAAATACCAGATAAAACACTTAAACTAGAAAATGAGCAATACAGGATCTGATAAGCATGTGAAACCGTTAAACGTAGTATTGTTACATCTGACCATTTTAACTGCATACATGACTGGTACAGTCCAGAACTGGTTAGAAGCAGTCTAACTGTTCATATTGCAAGGCGAACTCATGGTTAGAAATCAATAAAACAAAGTACGAGCAATACAGGTTCTGATAAGCATCTTAAACTGGTAAACCTAGTATCGTTACATCTAACCATTTTAACTGCATACAGCATTGGAACAGTACACAACTGGTTCAGGAACAATTTCCTTAGGTGGTAATGGACGGTGAAATACCAGATAAAACACTTAAACTAGAAAATGAGCAATACAGGATCTGATACGCATGTGAAACCGTTAAACGTAGTATTGTTACATCTGACCATTTGAACGGCATACATGACTGGTACAGTCCAGAACTGGTTAGAAGCATTCAAATTGTTCATATTGCAAGGCGAACTCATGGTTAGAAATCAATAAAACAAAGTACGAGCAATACAGGTTCTGATAAGCATCTTAAACTGTTAAACCTAGTATCGTTACATCTAACCATTTTAACTGCATACAGCATTGGAACAGTACACAACTGGTTCAGGAACAATTTCCTTGGTGGTAATGGACGGTGAAATACCAGATAAAACACTTAAACTAGAAAATGAGCAATACAGGATCTGATACGCATGTGAAACCGTTAAACGTAGTATTGTTACATCTGACCATTTGAACTGCATACATGACTGGTACAGTCCAGAACTGGTTAGAAGCAGTCTAAATTGTTCATATTGCAAGGCGAACTCATGGTTAGAAATCAATAAAACAAAGTACGAGCAATACAGGTTCTGATAAGCATCTTAAACTGTTAAACCTAGTATCGTTACATCTAACCATTTTAACTGCATACAGCATTGGAACAGTACACAACTGGTTCAGGAACAATTTCCTTGGTGGTAATGGACGGTGAAATATCAGATAAAACACTTAAACTAGAAAATGAGCAATACAGGATCTGATAATCATGTGAAACCGTTAAACGTAGTATTGTTACATCTGACCATTTTAACTGCATACATGATTGGTACAGTCCAGAACTGGTTAGAAGCAGTCTAACTGTTCATATTGCAAGGCGAACTCATGGTTAGAAATCAATAAAACAAAGTACGAGTAATACAGGTTCTGATAAGCATCTTAAACTGGTAAACCTACTATCGTTACATCTAACCATTTTAACTGCATACAGCATTGGAACAGTACACAACTGGTTCAGGAACAATTTCCTTAGTGGTAATGGACGGTGAAATACCAGATAAAACACTTAAACTAGAAAATGAGCAATACAGCATCTGATACGCATGTGAAACCATTAAACCTAGTATTGTTACATCTGACCATTTGAACGGATACATGACTAGGTACAGTCCAGAACTGGTTAGAAGCAGTCTAAATTGATTCATATTGCAAGGCGAACTCATGGTTAGAAATCAATAAAACAAAGTACGAGCAATACAGGTTCTGATAAGCATCTTAAACTGTTAAACCTAGTATCGTTACATCTAACCATTTTAACTGCATACAGCATTGGAACAGTACACAACTGGTTCAGGAACAATTTCCTTGGTGGTAATGGACGGTGAAATACCAGATAAAACACTTAAACTAGAAAATGAGCAATACAGGATCTGATACGCATGTGAAACCGTTAAACGTAGTATTGTTACATCTGACCATTTTAACTGCATACATGACTGGTACAGTCCAGAACTGGTTAGAAGCAGTCTAAATTGTTCATATTGCAAGGCGAACTCATGGTTAGAAATCAATAAAACAAAGTACGAGCAATACAGGTTCTGATAAGCATCTTAAACTGTTAAACCTAGTATCGTTACATCTAACCATTTTAACTGCATACAGCATTGGAACAGTACACAACTGGTTCAGGAACAATTTCCTTAGTGGTAATGGACGGTGAAATACCAGATAAAACACTTAAACTAGAAAATGAGCAATACAGGATCTGATACGCATGTGAAACCGTTAAACGTAGTATTGTTACATCTGACCATTTGAACTGCATACATGACTGGTACAGTCCAGAACTGGTTAGAAGCAGTCTAAATTGTTCATATTGCAAGGCGAACTCATGGTTAGAAATCAATAAAACAAAGTACGAGCAATACAGGTTCTGATAAGCATCTTAAACTGTTAAACCTAGTATCGTTACATCTAACCATTTTAACTGCATACAGCATTGGAACAGTACACAACTGGTTCAGGAACAATTTCCTTGGTGGTAATGGACGGTGAAATACCAGATAAAACACTTAAACTAGAAAATGAGCAATACAGGATCTGATACGCATGTGAAACCGTTAAACGTAGTATTGTTACATCTGACCATTTGAACTGCATACATGATTGGTACAGTCCAGAACTGGTTAGAAGCAGTCTAACTGTTCATATTGCAAGGCGAACTCATGGTTAGAAATCAATAAAACAAAGTACGAGCAATACAGGTTCTGATAAGCATCTTAAACTGTTAAACCTAGTATCGTTACATCTAACCATTTTAACTGCATACAGCATTGGAACAGTACACAACTGGTTCAGGAACAATTTCCTTGGTGGTAATGGACGGTGAAATACCAGATAAAACACTTAAACTAGAAAATGAGCAATACAGGATCTGATACGCATGTGAAACCGTTAAACGTAGTATTGTTACATCTGACCATTTTAACTGCATACATGATTGGTACAGTCCAGAACTGGTTAGAAGCAGTCTAACTGTTCATATTGCAAGGCGAAACTCATGGTTAGAAATCAATAAAACAAAGTACGAGCAATACAGGTTCTGATAAGCATCTTAAACTGTTAAACCTAGTATCGTTACATCTAACCATTTTAACTGCATACAGCATTGGAACAGTACACAACTGGTTCAGGAACAATTTCCTTAGTGGTAATGGACGGTGAAATACCAGATAAAACACTTAAACTAGAAAATGAGCAATACAGGATCTGATACGCATGTGAAACCGTTAAACGTAGTATTGTTACATCTGACCATTTTAACTGCATACATGACTGGTACAGTCCAGAACTGGTTAGAAGCAGTCTAAATTGTTCATATTGCAAGGCGAACTCATGGTTAGAAATCAATAAAACAAAGTACGAGCAATACAGGTTCTGATAAGCATCTTAAACTGTTAAACCTAGTATCGTTACATCTAACCATTTTAACTGCATACAGCATTGGAACAGTACACAACTGGTTCAGGAACAATTTCCTTGGTGGTAATGGACGGTGAATTATCAGATAAAACACTTAAACTAGAAAATGAGCAATACAGGATCTGATAAGCATGTGAAACCGTTAAACGTAGTATTGTTACATCTGACCATTTGAACTGCATACATGATTGGTACAGTCCAGAACTGGTTAGAAGCAGTCTAACTGTTCATATTGCAAGGCGAACTCATGGTTAGAAATCAATAAAACAAAGTACGAGCAATACAGGTTCTGATAAGCATCTTAAACTGTTAAACCTAGTATCGTTACATCTAACCATTTTAACTGCATACAGCATTGGAACAGTACACAACTGGTTCAGGAACAATTTCCTTGGTGGTAATGGACGGTGAAATACCAGATAAAACACTTAAACTAGAAAATGAGCAATACAGGATCTGATAAGCATGTGAAACCGTTAAACGTAGTATTGTTACATCTGACCATTTTAACTGCATACATGACTGGTACAGTCCAGAACTGGTTAGAAGCAGTCTAACTTGTTCATATTGCAAGGCGAACTCATGGTTAGAAATCAATAAAACAAAGTACGAGCAATACAGGTTCTGATAAGCATCTTAAACTGTTAAACCTAGTATCGTTACATCTAACCATTTTAACTGCATACAGCATTGGAACAGTACACAACTGGTTCAGGAACAATTTCCTTAGTGGTAATGGACGGTGAAATACCAGATAAAACACTTAAACTAGAAAATGAGCAATACAGGATCTGATAAGCATGTGAAACCGTTAAACGTAGTATTGTTACATCTGACCATTTGAACTGCATACATGACTGGTACAGTCCAGAACTGGTTAGAAGCAGTCTAACTGTTCATATTGCAAGGCGAACTCATGGTTAGAAATCAATAAAACAAAGTACGAGCAATACAGGTTCTGATAAGCATCTTAAACTGTTAAACCTAGTATCGTTACATCTAACCATTTTAACTGCATACAGCATTGGAACAGTACACAACTGGTTCAGGAACAATTTCCTTGGTGGTAATAGACGGTGAAATACCAGATAAAACACTTAAACTAGAAAATGAGCAATACAGGATCTGATACGCATGTGAAACCGTTAAACGTAGTATTGTTACATCTGACCATTTTAACTGCATACATGACTGGTACAGTCCAGAACTGGTTTAGAAGCATTCAAATTGATTCATATTGCAAGGCGAACTCATGGTTAGAAATCAATAAAACAAAGTACGAGCAATACAGGTTCTGATAAGCATCTTAAACTGTTAAACCTAGTATCGTTACATCTAACCATTTTAACTGCATACAGCATTGGAACAGTACACAACTGGTTCAGGAACAATTTCCTTGGTGGTAATGGACGGTGAAATACCAGATAAAACACTTAAACTAGAAAATGAGCAATACAGGATCTGATACGCATGTGAAACCGTTAAACGTAGTATTGTTACATCTGACCATTTTAACTGCATACATGACTGGTACAGTCCAGAACTGGTTAGAAGCAGTCTAACTGTTCATATTGCAAGGCGAACTCATGGTTAGAAATCAATAAAACAAAGTACGAGCAATACAGGTTCTGATAAGCATCTTAAACTGTTAAACCTAGTATCGTTACATCTAACCATTTTAACTGCATACAGCATTGGAACAGTACACAACTGGTTCAGGAACAATTTCCTTGGTGGTAATGGACGGTGAAATTATCAGATAAAACACTTAAACTAGAAAATGAGCAATACAGGATCTGATAAGCATGTGAAACCGTTAAACGTAGTATTGTTACATCTGACCATTTGAACTGCATACATGACTGGTACAGTCCAGAACTGGTTAGAAGCAGTCTAACTGTTCATATTGCAAGGCGAACTCATGGTTAGAAATCAATAAAACAAAGTACGAGCAATACAGGTTCTGATAAGCATCTTAAACTGTTAAACCTAGTATCGTTACATCTAACCATTTTAACTGCATACAGCATTGGAACAGTACACAACTGGTTCAGGAACAATTTCCTTGGTGGTAATGGACGGTGAAATACCAGATAAAACACTTAAACTAGAAAATGAGCAATACAGGATCTGATACGCATGTGAAACCGTTAAACGTAGTATTGTTACATCTGACCATTTGAACTGCATACATGACTGGTACAGTCCAGAACTGGTTAGAAGCAGTCTAAATTGTTCATATTGCAAGGCGAACTCATGGTTAGAAATCAATAAAACAAAGTACGAGCAATACAGGTTCTGATAAGCATCTTAAACTGTTAAACCTAGTATCGTTACATCTAACCATTTTAACTGCATACAGCATTGGAACAGTACACAACTGGTTCAGGAACAATTTCCTTAGTGGTAATGGACGGTGAAATACCAGATAAAACACTTAAACTAGAAAATGAGCAATACAGGATCTGATACGCATGTGAAACCGTTAAACGTAGTATTGTTACATCTGACCATTTGAACTGCATACATGACTGGTACAGTCCAGAACTGGTTAGAAGCAGTCTAAATTGTTCATATTGCAAGGCGAACTCATGGTTAGAAATCAATAAAACAAAGTACGAGCAATACAGGTTCTGATAAGCATCTTAAACTGTTAAACCTAGTATCGTTACATCTAACCATTTTAACTGCATACAGCATTGGAACAGTACACAACTGGTTCAGGAACAATTTCCTTGGTGGTAATGGACGGTGAAATATCAGATAAAACACTTAAACTAGAAAATGAGCAATACAGGATCTGATAAGCATGTGAAACCGTTAAACGTAGTATTGTTACATCTGACCATTTTAACTGCATACATGACTGGTACAGTCCAGAACTGGTTAGAAGCAGTCTAACTGTTCATATTGCAAGGCGAACTCATGGTTAGAAATCAATAAAACAAAGTACGAGCAATACAGGTTCTGATAAGCATCTTAAACTGGTAAACCTAGTATCGTTACATCTAACCATTTTAACTGCATACAGCATTGGAACAGTACACAACTGGTTCAGGAACAATTTCCTTAGTGGTAATGGACGGTGAAATACCAGATAAAACACTTAAACTAGAAAATGAGCAATACAGGATCTGATACGCATGTGAAACCAGTTAAACGTAGTATTGTTACATCTGACCATTTGAACTGCATACATGACTGGTACAGTCCAGAACTGGTTTAGAAGCATTCAAATTGTTCATATTGCAAGGCGAACTCATGGTTAGAAATCAATAAAACAAAGTACGAGCAATACAGGTTCTGATAAGCATCTTAAACTGTTAAACCTAGTATCGTTACATCTAACCATTTTAACTGCATACAGCATTGGAACAGTACACAACTGGTTCAGGAACAATTTCCTTAGTGGTAATGGACGGTGAAATACCAGATAAAACACTTAAACTAGAAAATGAGCAATACAGGATCTGATACGCATGTGAAACCGTTAAACGTAGTATTGTTACATCTGACCATTTTAACTGCATACATGATTGGTACAGTCCAGAACTGGTTAGAAGCATTCAAATTGTTCATATTGCAAGGCGAACTCATGGTTAGAAATCAATAAAACAAAGTACGAGCAATACAGGTTCTGATAAGCATCTTAAACTGTTAAACCTAGTATCGTTACATCTAACCATTTTAACTGCATACAGCATTGGAACAGTACACAACTGGTTCAGGAACAATTTCCTTAGTGGTAATGGACTGTGAAATACCAGATACAACACTTAAACTAGAAAATGAGCAATACAGGATCTGATACGCATGTGAAACCGTTAAACGTAGTATTGTTACATCTGACCATTTTAACTGCATACATGACTGGTACAGTCCAGAACTGGTTTAGAAGCATTCTAAATTGTTCATATTGCAAGGCGAACTCATGGTTAGAAATCAATAAAACAAAGTACGAGCAATACAGGTTCTGATAAGCATCTTAAACTGTTAAACCTAGTATCGTTACATCTAACCATTTTAACTGCATACAGCATTGGAACAGTACACAACTGGTTCAGGAACAATTTCCTTGGTGGTAATGGACGGTGAAATACCAGATAAAACACTTAAACTAGAAAATGAGCAATACAGGATCTGATAAGCATGTGAAACCGTTAAACGTAGTATTGTTACATCTGACCATTTTAACTGCATACATGACTGGTACAGTCCAGAACTGGTTAGAAGCAGTCTAACTGTTCATATTGCAAGGCGAACTCATGGTTAGAAATCAATAAAACAAAGTACGAGCAATACAGGTTCTGATAAGCATCTTAAACTGTTAAACCTAGTATCGTTACATCTAACCATTTTAACTGCATACAGCATTGGAACAGTACACAACTGGTTCAGGAACAATTTCCTTGGTGGTAATGGACGGTGAAATACCAGATAAAACACTTAAACTAGAAAATGAGCAATACAGGATCTGATAAGCATGTGAAACCGTTAAACGTAGTATTGTTACATCTGACCATTTTAACTGCATACATGACTGGTACAGTCCAGAACTGGTTAGAAGCAGTCTAACTGTTCATATTGCAAGGCGAACTCATGGTTAGAAATCAATAAAACAAAGTACGAGCAATACAGGTTCTGATAAGCATCTTAAACTGTTAAACCTAGTATCGTTACATCTAACCATTTTAACTGCATACAGCATTGGAACAGTACACAACTGGTTCAGGAACAATTTCCTTGGTGGTAATGGACGGTGAAATACCAGATAAAACACTTAAACTAGAAAATGAGCAATACAGGATCTGATAAGCATGTGAAACCGTTAAACGTAGTATTGTTACATCTGACCATTTTAACTGCATACATGACTGGTACAGTCCAGAACTGGTTAGAAGCAGTCTAAATTGTTCATATTGCAAGGCGAACTCATGGTTAGAAATCAATAAAACAAAGTACGAGCAATACAGGTTCTGATAAGCATCTTAAACTGTTAAACCTAGTATCGTTACATCTAACCATTTTAACTGCATACAGCATTGGAACAGTACACAACTGGTTCAGGAACAATTTCCAATATGGTAATGGACGGTGAATTATCAGATAAAACACTTAAAATAGAAAATGAGCAATACAGGATCTGATACGCATGTGAAACCATTAAACGTAGTATTGTTACATCTGACTATTTTAACTGCATACTTGACTGGTACAGACCAGAACTGGTTAGAAGCAGTCTAATTGTTCATATTGCAATGCGAAATCATGGTTAGAAATCAACAAAACAAAGTACGAGCAATACAGGTTCTGATAAGCATCTTAAACTGTTAAACCTAGTATCGTTATATCTAACCATTTTAACTGCATACAGCATTGGAACAGTACACAACTGGTTCAGGAACAATTTCCTTGGTGGTAATGGACGGTGAAATACCAGATAAAACACTTAAACAAGAAAATGAGCAATACAGGATCTGATAAGCATGTGAAACCGTTAAACGTAGTATTGTTACATCTGACCATTTGAACTGCATACATGACTGGTACAGTCCAGAACTGGTTAGAAGCAGTCTAACTTGTTCATATTGCAAGGCGAACTCATGGTTAGAAATCAATAAAACAAAGTACGAGCAATACAGGTTCTGATAAGCATCTTAAACTGTTAAACCTAGTATCGTTACATCTAACCATTTTAACTGCATACAGCATTGGAACAGTACACAACTGGTTCAGGAACAATTTCCTTGGTGGTAATGGACGGTGAAATACCAGATAAAACACTTAAACTAGAAAATGAGCAATACAGGATCTGATAAGCATGTGAAACCGTTAAACGTAGTATTGTTACATCTGACCATTTTAACTGCATACATGATTGGTACAGTCCAGAACTGGTTAGAAGCAGTCTAACTGTTCATATTGCAAGGCGAACTCATGGTTAGAAATCAATAAAACAAAGTACGAGCAATACAGGTTCTGATAAGCATCTTAAACTGTTAAACCTAGTATCGTTACATCTAACCATTTTAACTGCATACAGCATTGGAACAGTACACAACTGGTTCAGGAACAATTTCCTTGGTGGTAATGGACGGTGAAATACCAGATAAAACACTTAAACTAGAAAATGAGCAATACAGGATCTGATACGCATGTGAAACCGTTAAACGTAGTATTGTTACATCTGACATTTGAACTGCATACATGACTGGTACAGTCCAGAACTGGTTAGAAGCAGTCTAAATTGTTCATATTGCAAGGCGAACTCATGGTTAGAAATCAATAAAACAAAGTACGAGCAATACAGGTTCTGATAAGCATCTTAAACTGTTAAACCTAGTATCGTTACATCTAACCATTTTAACTGCATACAGCATTGGAACAGTACACAACTGGTTCAGGAACAATTTCCTTGGTGGTAATGGACGGTGAATTATCAGATAAAACACTTAAACTAGAAAATGAGCAATACAGGATCTGATAATCATGTGAAACCGTTAAACGTAGTATTGTTACATCTGACCATTTTAACTGCATACATGATTGGTACAGTCCAGAACTGGTTAGAAGCAGTCTAACTGTTCATATTGCAAGGCGAAATCATGGTTAGAAATCAATAAAACAAAGTACGAGCAATACAGGTTCTGATAAGCATCTTAAACTGTTAAACCTAGTATCGTTACATCTAACCATTTTAACTGCATACAGCATTGGAACAGTACACAACTGGTTCAGAAACTATTTCCTTAGTGGTAATGGACGGTGAAATACCAGATAAAACACTTAAACTAGAAAATGAGCAATACGGGATCTGATACGCATGTGAAACCGTTAAACGTAGTATTGTTACATCTGACCATTTGAACTGCATACATGACTGGTACAGTCCAGAACTGGTTAGAAGCAGTCTAACTGTTCATATTGCAAGGCGAACTCATGGTTAGAAATCAATAAAACAAAGTACGAGCAATACAGGTTCTGATAAGCATCTTAAACTGTTAAACCTAGTATCGTTACATCTAACCATTTTAACTGCATACAGCATTGGAACAGTACACAACTGGTTCAGGAACAATTTCCTTGGTGGTAATGGACGGTGAAATACCAGATAAAACACTTAAACTAGAAAATGAGCAATACAGGATCTGATAAGCATGTGAAACCGTTAAACGTAGTATTGTTACATCTGACCATTTTAACTGCATACTTGACTGGTACAGACCAGAACTGGTTAGAAGCAGTCTAACTGTTCATATTGCAAGGCGAACTCATGGTTAGAAATCAATAAAACAAAGTACGAGCAATACAGGTTCTGATAAGCATCTTAAACTGTTAAACCTAGTATCGTTACATCTAACCATTTCAACTGCATACAGCATTGGAACAGTACACAACTGGTTCAGGAACAATTTCCTTAGTGGTAATGGACGGTGAAATACCAGATAAAACACTTAAACTAGAAAATGAGCAATACAGGATCTGATACGCATGTGAAACCGTTAAACGTAGTATTGTTACATCTGACCATTTTAACTGCATACATGATTGGTACAGTCCAGAACTGGTTAGAAGCAGTCTAACTGTTCATATTGCAAGGCGAACTCATGGTTAGAAATCAATAAAACAAAGTACGAGCAATACAGGTTCTGATAAGCATCTTAAACTGGTAAACCTAGTATCGTTACATCTAACCATTTTAACTGCATACAGCATTGGAACAGTACACAACTGGTTCAGGAACAATTTCCTTGGTGGTAATGGACGGTGAAATATCAGATAAAACACTTAAACTAGAAAATGAGCAATACAGGATCTGATAAGCATGTGAAACCGTTAAACGTAGTATTGTTACATCTGACCATTTGAACTGCATACATGACTGGTACAGTCCAGAACTGGTTAGAAGCAGTCTAACTTGTTCATATTGCAAGGCGAACTCATGGTTAGAAATCAATAAAACAAAGTACGAGCAATACAGGTTCTGATAAGCATCTTAAACTGTTAAACCTAGAATCCTTACATCTAACCATTTTAACTGCATACAGCATTGGAACAGTACACAACTGGTTCAGGAACAATTTCCTTGGTGGTAATGGACGGTGAAATACCAGATAAAACACTTAAACTAGAAAATGAGCAATACAGGATCTGATAATCATGTGAAACCGTTAAACATAGTATTGTTACATCTGACCATTTTAACTGCATACATGACTGGTACAGTCCAGAACTGGTTAGAAGCAGTCTAACTGTTCATATTGCAAGGCGAACTCATGTTTAGAAATCATTAAAACAAAGTACGAGCAATACAGGTTCTGATAAGCATCTTAAACTGTTAAACCTAGTATCGTCACATTTAACCATTTTAACTGCATACAGCATTGGAACAGTACACAACTGGTTCAGGAACAATTTCCTTAGTGGTAATGGACGGTGAAATACCAGATAAAACACTTAAACTAGAAAATGAGCAATACAGGATCTGATACGCATGTGAAACCGTTAAACGTAGTATTGTTACATCTGACCATTTTAACTGCATACATGACTGGTACAGTCCAGAACTGGTTAGAAGCATTCTAAATTGTTCATATTGCAAGGCGAACTCATGGTTAGAAATCAATAAAACAAAGTACGAGCAATACAGGTTCTGATAAGCATCTTAAACTGTTAAACCTAGTATCGTTACATCTAACCATTTTAACTGCATACAGCATTGGAACAGTACACAACTGGTTCAGGAACAATTTCCTTGGTGGTAATGGACGGTGAAATACCAGATAAAACACTTAAACTAGAAAATGAGCAATACAGGATCTGATACGCATGTGAAACCGTTAAACGTAGTATTGTTACATCTGACCATTTTAACTGCATACATGACTGGTACAGTCCAGAACTGGTTAGAAGCAGTCTAACTGTTCATATTGCAAGGCGAACTCATGGTTAGAAATCAATAAAACAAAGTACGAGCAATACAGGTTCTGATAAGCATCTTAAACTGTTAAACCTAGTATCGTTACATCTAACCATTTTAACTGCATACAGCATTGGAACAGTACACAACTGGTTCAGGAACAATTTCCTTGGTGGTAATGGACGTTGAAATACCATATAAAACACTTAAACTAGAAAATGAGGAATACAGGATCTGATAAGGATGTGAAACCGTTAAACGTAGTATTGTTACATCTGACCATTTTAACTGCATACTTGACTGGTACAGACCAGAACTGGTTAGAAGCAGTCTAACTGTTCATATTGCAAGGCGAAATCATGGTTAGAATAAAATAAAACAAAGTACGAGCAATACAGGTTCTGATAAGCATCTTAAACTGTTAAACCTAGTATCGTTACATCTAACCATTTCAACTGCATACAGCATTGGAACAGTACACAACTGGTTCAGGAACAATTTCCTTAGTGGTAATGGACGGTGAAATACCAGATAAAACACTTAAACTAGAAAATGAGCAATACAGGATCTGATACGCATGTGAAACCGTTAAACGTAGTATTGTTACATCTGACCATTTTAACTGCATACATGACTGGTACAGTCCAGAACTGGTTAGAAGCAGTCTAACTGTTCATATTGCAAGGCGAACTCATGGTTAGAAATCAATAAAACAAAGTACGAGCAATACAGGTTCTGATAAGCATCTTAAACTGTTAAACCTAGTATCGTTACATCTAACCATTTTAACTGCATACAGCATTGGAACAGTACACAACTGGTTCAGAAACTATTTCCTTAATGGTAATGGACGGTGAAATACCAGATAAAACACTTAAACTAGAAAATGAGCAATACGGGATCTGATACGCATGTGAAACCGTTAAACGTAGTATTGTTACATCTGACCATTTTAACTGCATACATGATTGGTACAGTCCAGAACTGGTTAGAAGCAGTCTAACTGTTCATATTGCAAGGCGAACTCATGGTTAGAAATCAATAAAACAAAGTACGAGCAATACAGGTTCTGATAAGCATCTTAAACTGTTAAACCTAGTATCGTTACATCTAACCATTTTAACTGCATACAGCATTGGAACAGTACACAACTGGTTCAGGAACAATTTCCTTAGTGGTAATGGACGGTGAAATACCAGATAAAACACTTAAACTAGAAAATGAGCAATACAGGATCTGATAATCATGTGAAACCGTTAAACGTAGTATTGTTACATCTGACCATTTTAACTGCATACATGATTGGTACAGTCCAGAACTGGTTAGAAGCAGTCTAACTGTTCATATTGCAAGGCGAACTCATGGTTAGAAATCAATAAAACAAAGTACGAGCAATACAGGTTCTGATAAGCATCTTAAACTGTTAAACCTACTATCGTTACATCTAACCATTTTAACTGCATACAGCATTGGAACAGTACACAACTGGTTCAGGAACAATTTCCTTAGTGGTAATGGACGGTGAAATACCAGATAAAACACTTAAACTAGAAAATGAGCAATACAGGATCTGATACGCATGTGAAACCATTAAACGTAGTATTGTTACATCTGACCATTTTAACTGCATACATGATTGGTACAGTCCAGAACTGGTTTAGAAGCAGTCTAACTGTTCATATTGCAAGGCGAACTCATGGTTAGAAATCAATAAAACAAAGTACGAGCAATACAGGTTCTGATAAGCATCTTAAACTGTTAAACCTAGTATCGTTACATCTAACCATTTTAACTCCATACAGCATTGGAACAGTACACAACTGGTTCAGGAACAATTTCCTTGGTGGTAATAGGACGGTGAATATCAGATAAAACACTTAAACTAGAAAATGAGCAATACAGGATCTGATAATCATGTGAAACCGTTAAACGTAGTATTGTTACATCTGACCATTTTAACTGCATACATGATTGGTACAGTCCAGAACTGGTTAGAAGCAGTCTAACTGTTCATATTGCAAGGCGAACTCATGGTTAGAAATCAATAAAACAAAGTACGAGCAATACAGGTTCTGATAAGCATCTTAAACTGGTAAACCTAGTATCGTTACATCTAACCATTTTAACTGCATACAGCATTGGAACAGTACACAACTGGTTCAGGAACAATTTCCTTGGTGGTAATGGACGGTGAAATACCAGATAAAACACTTAAACTAGAAAATGAGCAATACAGGATCTGATAAGCATGTGAAACCGTTAAACGTAGTATTGTTACATCTGACCATTTTAACTGCATACATGACTGGTACAGTCCAGAACTGGTTAGAAGCATTCTAACTTGTTCATATTGCAAGGCGAACTCATGGTTAGAAATCAATAAAACAAAGTACGAGCAATACAGGTTCTGATAAGCATCTTAAACTGTTAAACCTAGTATCGTTACATCTAACCATTTTAACTGCATACAGCATTGGAACAGTACACAACTGGTCCAGGAACAATTTTCTTGGTGGTAATGGACGGTGAAATACCAGATAAAACACTTAAACTAGAAAATGAGCAATACAGGATCTGATACGCATGTGAAACCGTTAAACGTAGTATTGTTACATCTGACAATTTGAACGGCATACATGACTGGTACAGTCCAGAACTGGTTTAGAACATTTAAATTGTTCATATTGCAAGGCGAACACATGGTTAGAAATCAATAAAACAATGTACGAGCAATACAGGATCTGATAAGCATCTTAAACTGGTAAACCTAGTATCGTTACATCTAACCATTTTAACTGCATACAGCATTGGAACAGTACACAACTGGTTCAGGAACAATTTGCTTTGTGGTAATGGACGGTGAAATACCAGATAAAACACTTAAACTAGAAAATGAGCAATACAGGATCTGATACGCATGTGAAACCGTTAAACGTAGTATTGTTACATCTGACCATTTTAACTGCATACATGACTGGTACAGTCCAGAACTGGTTAGAAGCAGTCTAACTGTTCATATTGCAAGGCGAACTCATGGTTAGAAATCAATAAAACAAGTACGAGCAATACAGGTTCTGATAAGCATCTTAAACTGTTAAACCTAGTATCGTTACATCTAACCATTTTAACTGCATACAGCATTGGAACAGTACACAACTGGTTCAGGAACAATTTCCTTAGTGGTAATGGACGGTGAAATACCAGATAAAACACTTAAACTAGAAAATGAGCAATACAGGATCTGATACGCATGTGAAACCGTTAAACGTAGTATTGTTACATCTGACCATTTTAACTGCATACATGACTGGTACAGTCCAGAACTGGTTTAGAAGCATTCTAACTGTTCATATTGCAAGGCGAACTCATGGTTAGAAATCAATAAAACAAAGTACGAGCAATACAGGTTCTGATAAGCATCTTAAACTGTTAAACCTAGTATCGTTACATCTAACCATTTTAACTGCATACAGCATTGGAACAGTACACAACTGGTTCAGGAACAATTTCCTTGGTGGTAATGGACGGTGAAATACCAGATAAAACACTTAAACTAGAAAATGAGCAATACAGGATCTGATAATCATGTGAAACCGTTAAACGTAGTATTGTTACATCTGACCATTTTAACTGCATACATGATTGGTACAGTCCAGAACTGGTTAGAAGCAGTCTAGCTGTTCATATTGCAAGGCGAACTCATGGTTAGAAATCAATAAAACAAAGTACGAGCAATACAGGTTCTGATAAGCATCTTAAACTGTTAAACCTAGTATCGTCACATCTAACCATTTTAACTGCATACAGCATTGGAACAGTATACAACTGGTTCAGGAACAATTTCCTTGGTGGTAATGGACGGTGAAATACCAGATAAAACACTTAAACTAGAAAATGAGCAATACAGGATCTGATAAGCATGTGAAACCGTTAAACGTAGTATTGTTACATCTGACCATTTTAACTGCATACATGATTGGTACAGTCCAGAACTGGTTAGAAGCAGTCTAACTGTTCATATTGCAAGGCGAACTCATGGTTAGAAATCAATAAAACAAAGTACGAGCAATACAGGTTCTGATAAGCATCTTAAACTGTTAAACCTAGTATCGTTACATCTAACCATTTTAACTGCATACAGCATTGGAACAGTACACAACTGGTTCAGGAACAATTTCCTTGGTGGTAATGGACGGTGAATATCCAGATAAAACACTTAAACTAGAAAATGAGCAATACAGGATCTGATAAGCATGTGAAACCGTTAAACGTAGTATTGTTACATCTGACCATTTTAACTGCATACATGATGGTACAGTCCAGAACTGGTTAGAAGCATTCTAAATTGTTCATATTGCAAGGCGAACTCATGGTTAGAAATCAATAAAACAAAGTACGAGCAATACAGGTTCTGATAAGCATCTTAAACTGTTAAACCTAGTATCGTTACATCTAACCATTTTAACTGCATACAGCATTGGAACAGTACACAACTGGTTCAGGAACAATTTCCTTAGTGGTAATGGACGGTGAAATACCAGATAAAACACTTAAACTAGAAAATGAGCAATACAGGATCTGATACGCATGTGAAACCGTTAAACGTAGTATTGTTACATCTGACCATTTTAACTGCATACATGACTGGTACAGTCCAGAACTGGTTAGAAGCAGTCTAACTGTTCATATTGCAAGGCGAACTCATGGTTAGAAATCAATAAAACAAGTACGAGCAATACAGGTTCTGATAAGCATCTTAAACTGGTAAACCTAGTATCGTTACATCTAACCATTTTAACTGCATACAGCATTGGAACAGTACACAACTGGTTCTAGGAACAATTTCCTTGGTGGTAATGGACGGTGAATATCAGATAAAACACTTAAACTAGAAAATGAGCAATACAGGATCTGATAATCATGTGAAACCGTTAAACGTAGTATTGTTACATCTGACAATTTGAACGGATACATGACTAGTACAGTCCAGAACTGGTTTAGAACATTCAAATTGATCATATTGCAAGGCGAACTCATGGTTAGAAATTCAATAAAACAAAGTACGAGCAATACAGGTTCTGATAAGCATCTTAAACTGTTAAACCTAGTATCGTTACATCTAACCATTTTAACTCCATACAGCATG
>JACCIA010000202.1:0-21123 GCA_018906985.1 Apocrypta bakeri
GATTATCACAGTCCATTACCACAAAGCGAAATTATTCCTGAACCAGTTGTATACTGTTCTAATGGTGTATGCAGTTAAAATGGTTAGATGTACGATACTAGGTTTAACAGTTTAAGATGCTTATCAGAACCTGTATTGCTCGTACTTTGTTTTATTGATTTCTAACCATGAGTTCGCCTTGCAATATGAACAATTTGAATGCTCTAAACCAGTTCTGGCCTGTACCAGTCATGTATGCATTTAAAATGGTCAGATGTAACAATACTACGTTTAACGGTTTCACATGCGTATCAGATCCTGTATAGCTCATTTTCTAGTTTAAGTGTTTTATCTGGTATTTCACCGTCCATTACCACTAAGGAAATTGTTCCTGAACCAGTTGTGTACTGTTCCAATGTTGTATGCAGTTAAAATGGTTAGATAGCACGATTCTAGGTTTACCAGTTTAAGATGCTATCAGAACCTGTATTGCTCGTACTTTGTTTTATTGATTTCTAACCATGATTTCGCCTTGTAATATGAACAGTTAGACTGCTTCTAACCAGTTCTGGACTGTACCAGCCATGTATGCTTTGGTAAATACTGGGTCATCGTATCACATCTGTATGCTCTTTCTGTTTACGGTATTTCACGTCATCTAAGAATGTTCCAAAACAGTTGGTATGCTTCATTTTCTAGTTCTAAAGTGTTTTATCTGGTATTTCACCGTCCATTACCACTAAGAAAATTGTTCCTGACCAGTTGTGTACTGTTCCAATGCTGTATGCAGTTAAAATGGTTAGATGTAACGATTCTAGGTTTACCAGTTTAAGATGCTTATCAGAACCTGTATTGCTCGTACTTTGTTTTATTGATTTCTAACCATGATTTCGCCTTGCAATATGAACAGTTAGACTGCTTCTAACCAGTTCTGGACTGTACCAATCATGTTTGCGGTTCAAATGGTCAGATGTAACAATACTACGTTTAACGGTTTCACATGCGTATCAGATCCTGTATTGCGCATTTTCTTGTTTAAGTGTTTTATCTGATAATTCACCGTCCATTACCACCAAGGAAATTATTCCTGACCAGTTGTGTACTGTTCCAATGCTGTATGCAGTTAAAATGGTTAGATGTAACGATACTAGGTTTAACAGTTTAAGATGCTTATCAGAACCTGTATTGCTCGTACTTTGTTTTATTGATTTCTAACCATGAGTTCGCCTTGCAATATGAACAATTTGAATGCTTCTAAACCAGTTCTGGACTGTACCAGTCATGTATGCAGTTCAAATGGTCAGATGTAACAATACTACGTTTAACGGTTTCACATGCGTATCAGATCCTGTATTGCTCATTTTCTAGTTTAAGTGTTTTATCTGGTATTTCACCGTCCATTACCACAAGGAAATTGTTCCTGAACCAGTTGTGTACTGTTCCAATGCTGTATGCAGTTAAAATGGTTAGATGTAACGATACTAGGTTTAACAGTTTAAGATGCTTATCAGAACCTGTATTGCTCGTACTTTGTTTTATTGATTTCTAACCATGAGTTCGCCTTGCAATATGAACAGTTAGACTGCTTCTAACCAGTTCTGGACTGTACCAGTCATGTATGCAGTTAAAATGGTCAGATGTAACAATACTACGTTTAACGGTTTCACATGCGTATCAGATCCTGTATTGCTCATTTTCTAGTTTAAGTGTTTTATCTGGTATTTCACCGTCCATTACCACTAAGGAAATTGTTCCTGAACCAGTTGTGTACTGTTCCAATGCTGTATGCAGTTAAAATGGTTAGATAGTAACGATTCTAGGTTTACCAGTTTAAGATGCTTATCAGAACCTGTATTGCTCGTACTTTGTTTTATTGATTTCTAACCATGAGTTTCGCCTTGCAATATGAACAGTTAGACTGCTTCTAACCAGTTCTGGACTGTACCAGTCATGTATGCACTTAAAATGGTCAGATGTAACAATACTACGTTTAACGGTTTCACATGCGTATCAGATGCTGTATTGCTCATTTTCTAGTTTAAGTGTTTTATCTGGTATTTCACCGTCCATTACCACTAAGGAAATTGTTCATGAACCAGTTGTGTACTATTCCAATGCTGTATGCTGTTAAAATGGTTAGATATAACGATTCTAGGTTTACCAGTTTAAGATGCTTATCAGAACCTGTATTGCTCGTACTTTGTTTTTTTGATTTCTAACCATGAGTTTGCCTTGCAATATGGACAATTTGAATGCTCTAAACCAGTTCTGGTCTGTACCAGTCATGTATCCTTTATAATTGTCAGATGTAACAATACTACGTTTAACGGTTTCACATGCGTATCAGATGCTGTATTGCTCATTTTCTAGTTTAAGTGTTTTATCTGATAATATCACCGTCCATTACCACAAAGCGAATTGTTCCTGAACCAGTTGTATACTGTTCTAATGGTGTATGCAGTTAAAATGGTTAGATGTAACGATACTAGGTTTAACAGTTTAAGATGCTTATCAGAACCTGTATTGCTCGTACTTTGTTTTATTGATTTCTAACCATGAGTTCGCCTTGCAATATGATCAATTTGAATGTTCTAAACCAGTTCTAGACTGTACCAGTCATGTATGCAGTTAAAATGGTCAGATGTAACAATACTACGTTTAATAGTTTCACATGCGTATCAGATGCTGTATTGCTCATTTTCTAGTTTAAGTGTTTTATCTGATAATTCACCGTCTATTACCACCAAGGAAATTGTTCCTGAACCAGTTGTGTACTGTTCCAATGCTGTATGGAGTTAAAATGGTTAGATGTAACGATACTAGGTTTAACAGTTTAAGATGCTTATCAGAACCTGTATTGCTCGTACTTTGTTTTTTTGATTTCTAACCATGAGTTCGCCTTGCAATATGAACAATTTGAATGCTTCTAAACCAGTTCTGGCCTGTACCAGTCATGTATGCATTTAAAATGGTCAGATGTAACAATACTACGTTTAACGGTTTCACATGCGTATCAGATCCTGTATTGCTCATTTTCTAGTTTAAGTGTTTTATCTGGTATTTCACCGTCCATTACCACTAAGGAAATTGTTCCTGAACCAGTTGTGTACTGTTCCAATGCTGTATGCAGTTAAAATGGTTAGATATAACGATTCTAGGTTTACCAGTTTAAGATGCTTATCAGAACCTGTATTGCTCGTACTTTGTTTTATTGATTTCTAACCATGATTTCGCCTTGCAATATGAACAGTTAGACTGCTTCTAACCAGTTCTGGACTGTACCAATCATGTATGCAGTTCAAATGGTCAGATGTAACAATACTACGTTTAACGGTTTCACATGCGTATCAGATCCTGTATTGCTCATTTTCTAGTTTAAGTGTTTTATCTGATAATTCACCGTCCATTACCACCAAGGAAATTGTTCCTGAACCAGTTGTGTACTGTTCCAATGCTGTATGCAGTTAAAATGGTTAGATGTAACGATACTAGGTTTAACAGTTTAAGATGCTTATCAGAACCTGTATTGCTCGTACTTTGTTTTATTGATTTCTAACCATGAGTTCGCCTTGCAATATGAACAATTTGAATGCTCTAAACCAGTTCTGGCCTGTACCAGTCATGTATGCATTTAAAATGGTCAGATGTAACAATACTACGTTTAACGGTTTCACATGCGTATCAGATCCTGTATAGCTCATTTTCTAGTTTAAGTGTTTTATCTGGTATTTCACCGTCCATTACCACTAAGGAAATTGTTCCTGAACCAGTTGTGTACTGTTCCAATGCTGTATGCAGTTAAAATGGTTAGATAGTAACGATTCTAGGTTTACCAGTTTAAGATGCTTATCAGAACCTGTATTGCTCGTACTTTGTTTTATTGATTTCTAACCATGATTTCGCCTTGCAATATGAACAGTTAGACTGCTTCTAACCAGTTCTGGACTGTACCAATCATGATTTCGGTTCAAATGGTCAGTGTTACAATACTACGTTTAACGGTTTCACATGCGTATCAAATCCTGTATTGCTCATTTTCTAGTTTAAGTGTTTTATCTGGTATTTCACCGTCCATTACCACTAAGGAAATTGTTCCTGAACCAGTTGTGTACTGTTCCAATGCTGTATGCAGTTAAAATGGTTAGATATAACGATTCTAGGTTTACCAGTTTAAGATGCTTATCAGAACCTGTATTGCTCGTACTTTGTTTTATTGATTTCTAACCATGATTTCGCCTTGCAATATGAACAATTTGAATGCTCTAAACCAGTTCTGGCCTGTACCAGTCATGTATGCATTTAAAATGGTCAGATGTAACAATACTACGTTTAACGGTTTCACATGCGTATCAGATCCTGTATTGCTCATTTTCTAGTTTAAGTGTTTTATCTGGTATTTCACCGTCCATTACCACTAAGGAAATTGTTCCTGAACCAGTTGTGTACTGTTCCAATGCTGTATGCAGTTAAAATGGTTAGATATAACGATACTAGGTTTACCAGTTTAAGATGCTTATCAGAACCTGTATTGCTCGTACTTTGTTTTATTGATTTCTAACCATGAGTTCGCCTTGCAATATGAACAGTTAGACTGCTTCTAACCAGTTCTGGACTGTACCAAGTCATGTATGCAGTTCAAATGGTCAGATGTAACAATACTACGTTTAACGGTTTCACATCCTTATCAGATCCTGTATTAGCTCATTTTCTAGTTTAAGTGTTTTATCTGATAATTCACCGTCCATTACCACAAAGGAAATTGTTCCTGAACCAGTTGTAGTACTGTTCCAATGCTGTATGCAGTTAAAATGGTTAGATATAACGATACTAGGTTTACCAGTTTAAGATGCTTATCAGAACCTGTATTGCTCGTACTTTGTTTTATTGATTTCTAACCATGATTTCGCCTTGCAATATGAACAGTTAGACTGCTTCTAACCAGTTCTGGACTGTACCAATCATGTATGCCGTTCAAATGGTCAGATGTAACAATACTACGTTTAACGGTTTCACATCCTTATCAGATCCTGTATTGCTCATTTTCTAGTTTAAGTGTTTTATCTGATAATTCACCGTCCATTACCACCAAGGAAATTGTTCCTGAACCAGTTGTGTACTGTTCCAATGCTGTATGCAGTTAAAATGGTTAGATGTAACGATACTAGGTTTACCAGTTTAAGATGCTTATCAGAACCTGTATTGCTCGTACTTTGTTTTATTGATTTCTAACCATGAGTTCGCCTTGCAATATGAACAATTTGAATGCTCTAAACCAGTTCTGGACTGTACCAGTCATGTATGCAGTTAAAATGGTCAGATGTAACAATACTACGTTTAACGGTTTCACATGCGTATCAGATCCTGTATAGCTCATTTTCTAGTTTAAGTGTTTTATCTGGTATTTCACCGTCCATTACCACTAAGGAAATTGTTCCTGAACCAGTTGTGTACTGTTCCAATGCTGTATGCAGTTAAAATGGTTAGATATAACGATACTAGGTTTACCAGTTTAAGATGCTTATCAGAACCTGTATTGCTCGTACTTTGTTTTATTGATTTCTAACCATGAGTTCGCCTTGCAATATGAACAGTTAGACTGCTTCTAACCAGTTCTGGACTGTACCAGTCATGTATGCACGTTAAAATGGTCAGATGTAACAATACTACGTTTAACGGTTTCACATCCTTATCAGATCCTGTATTGCTCATTTTCTAGTTTAAGTGTTTTATCTGATAATTCACCGTCCATTACCACAAAGGAAATTGTTCCTGAACCAGTTGTGTACTGTTCCAATGCTGTATGCAGTTAAAATGGTTAGATGTAACGATACTAGGTTTAACAGTTTAAGATGCTTATCAGAACCTGTATTGCTCGTACTTTGTTTTATTGATTTCTAACCATGATTTCGCCTTGCAATATGAACAGTTAGACTGCTTCTAACCAGTACTGGACTGTACCAATCATGTATGCCGTTCAAATTGTCAGATGTAACAATACTACGTTTAACGGTTTCACATCCTTATCAGATCCTGTATTGCTCATTTTCTAGTTTAAGTGTTTTATCTGATAATTCACAGTCCATTACCACCAAGGAAATTATTCCTGAACCAGTTGTGTACTGTTCCAATGCTGTATGCAGTTAAAATGGTTAGATGTAACGATACTAGGTTTAACAGTTTAAGATGCTTATCAGAACCTGTATTGCTCGTACTTAGTTTTTTGATTTCTAACCATGAGTTCGCCTTGCAATATGA
Organism: Apocrypta bakeri; assembly: GCA_018906985.1. NCBI lineage: Eukaryota > Metazoa > Arthropoda > Insecta > Hymenoptera > Pteromalidae > Apocrypta > Apocrypta bakeri. The sequence continues at coordinate 6,235 of JACCIA010000202.1, forward strand.
ACAATTTGAATGCTCTAAACCAGTTCTGGCCTGTACCAGTCATGTATGCATTTATAATGGTCAGATGTAACAATACTACGTTAACGGTTTCACATGCGTATCAGATCCTGTATTAGCTCATTTTCTAGTTTAAGTGTTTTATCTGGTATTTCACCGTCCATTACCACTAAGGAAATTGTTCCTGAACCAGTTGTGTACTGTTCCAATGCTGTATGCAGTTAAAATGGTTAGATATAACGATACTAGGTTTACCAGTTTAAGATGCTTATCAGAACCTGTATTGCTCGTACTTTGTTTTATTGATTTCTAACCATGAGTTCGCCTTGCAATATGAACAGTTAGACTGCTTCTAACCAGTTCTGGACTGTACCAGTCATGTATGCAGTTCAAATGGTCAGATGTAACAATACTACGTTTAACTGGTTTCACATGCGTATCAGATCCTGTATTGCTCATTTTCTAGTTTAAGTGTTTTATCTGATAATTCACCGTCCATTACCACAAAGGAAATTGTTCCTGAACCAGTTGTATACTGTTCCAATGCTGTATGCAGTTAAAATGGTTAGATAGTAACGATACTAGGTTTACCAGTTTAAGATGCTTATCAGAACCTGTATTGCTCGTACTTTGTTTTAGTTGATTTCTAACCATGATTTCGCCTTGCAATATGAACCGTTTGACTGCTTCTAACCAGTTCTGGACTGTACCAATCATGTATGCCGTTCAAATGGTCAGATGTAACAATACTACGTTTAACGGTTTCACATCCTTATCAGATCCTGTATTGCTCATTTTCTAGTTTAAGTGTTTTATCTGATAATTCACAGACCACTACCACCAAGGAAATTGTTCCAGAACCAGTTGTGTACTGTTCCAATGCTGTATGCAGTTAAAATGGTTAGATGTAACGATACTAGGTTTAACAGTTTAAGATGCTTATCAGAACCTGTATTGCTCGTACTTTGTTTTATTGATTTCTAACCATGAGTTCGCCTTGCAATATGAACAATTTGAATGCTCTAAACCAGTTCTGGCCTGTACCAGTCATGTATGCATTTAAAATGGTCAGATGTAACAATACTACGTTTAACGGTTTCACATGCGTATCAGATCCTGTATAGCTCATTTTCTAGTTTAAGTGTTTTATCTGGTATTTCACCGTCCATTACCACTAAGGAAATTGTTCCTGAACCAGTTGTGTACTGTTCCAATGCTGTATGCAGTTAAAATGGTTAGATATAACGATACTAGGTTTACCAGTTTAAGATGCTTATCAGAACCTGTATTGCTCGTACTTTGTTTTATTGATTTCTAACCATGATTTCGCCTTGCAATATGAACAGTTAGACTGCTTCTAACCAGTTCTGGACTGTACCAATCATGTATGCCGTTCAAATGGTCAGATGTAACAATACTACGTTTAACGGTTTCACATCCTTATCAGATCCTGTATTGCTCATTTTTTAGTTTAAGTGTTTCATCTGATAATTCACAGTCCATTACCACTAAGGAAATTGTTCCTGAACCAGTTGTGTACTATTCCAATGCTGTATGCAGTTAAAATGGTTAGATGTGATGATACTAGGTTTAACAGTTTAAGATGCTTATCAGAACCTGTATTACTCGTACTTTGTTTTATTGATTTCTAACCATGAGTTCGCCTTGCAATATGAACAGTTAGACTGCTTCTAACCAGTTCTGGACTGTACCAAGTCATGTATGCAGTTAAATGGTCAGATGTAACAATACTACGTTTAACGGTTTCACATGCGTATCAGATCCTGTATTGCTCATTTTCTAGTTTAAGTGTTTTATCTGGTATTTCACCGTCCATTACCACCAAGGAAATTGTTCCTGAACCAGTTGTGTACTGTTCCAATGCTGTATGCAGTTAAAATGGTTAGATGTAACGATACTAGGTTTAACAGTTTAAGATGCTTATCAGAACCTGTATTGCTCGTACTTTGTTTTATTGATTTCTAACCATGATTTCGCCTTGCAATATGAACAGTTAGACTGCTTCTAACCAGTTCTGGACTGTACCAGTCATGTATGCAGTTAAAATGGTCAGATGTAACAATACTACGTTTAACGGTTTCACATGCGTATCAGATCCTGTATTGCTCATTTTCTAGTTTAAGTGTTTTATCTGGTATTTCACCGTCCATTACCACCAAGGAAATTGTTCCTGAACCAGTTGTGTACTGTTCCAATGCTGTATGCAGTTAAAATGGTTAGATAGTAACGATACTAGGTTTACCAGTTTAAGATGCTTATCAGAACCTGTATTGCTCGTACTTTGTTTTATTGATTTCTAACCATGATTTCGCTTTGCAATATGAACAGTTTGACTGCTTCTAACCAGTTCTGGACTGTACCAATCATGTATGCAGTTCAAATTGTCAGATGTAACAATACTACGTTTAACGGTTTCACATGCGTATCAGATCCTGTATTGCTCATTTTCTAGTTTAAGTGTTTTATCTGATAATTCACCGTCCATTACCACCAAGGAAATTGTTCCTGAACCAGTTGTGTACTGTTCCAATGCTGTATGCAGTTAAAATGGTTAGATATAACGATACTAGGTTTACCAGTTTAAGATGCTTATCAGAACCTGTATTGCTCGTACTTTGTTTTATTGATTTCTAACCATGATTTCGCCTTGCAATATGAACAGTTAGACTGCTTCTAACCAGTTCTGGACTGTACCAATCATGTATGCCGTTCAAATGGTCAGATGTAACAATACTACGTTTAACGGTTTCACATCCTTATCAGATCCTGTATTGCTCATTTTCTAGTTTAAGTGTTTTATCTGATAATTCACCGTCCATTACCACTAAGGAAATTGTTCCTGAACCAGTTGTGTACTGTTCCAATGCTGTATGCAGTTAAAATGGTTAGATATAACGATACTAGGTTTACCAGTTTAAGATGCTTATCAGAACCTGTATTGCTCGTACTTTGTTTTATTGATTTCTAACCATGATTTCGCCTTGCAATATGAACAGTTAGACTGCTTCTAACCAGTTCTGGACTGTACCAATCATGTATGCAGTTCAAATGGTCAGATGTAACAATACTACGTTTAACGGTTTCACATGCGTATCAGATCCTGTATTGCTCATTTTCTAGTTTAAGTGTTTTATCTGATAATTCACCGTCCATTACCACAAGGAAATTATTCCTGAACCAGTTGTGTACTGTTCCAATACTGTATGCAGTTAAAATGGTTAGATATAACGATACTAGGTTTACCAGTTTAAGATGCTTATCAGAACCTGTATTGCTCGAACTTTGTTTTATTGATTTCTAACCATGATTTCGCCTTGCCATATGAATAGTTAGACTGATTCTAACCAGTTCTGGACTGTACCAATCATGTATGCCGTTCAAATGGTAAGATGCAACAATACTACGTTTAATGGTTTCACATGCGTATCAGATCCTGTATTGCTCATTTTCTAGTTTAAGTGTTTTATCTGATAATTAAAAGTCCATTACCACCAAGGAAATTCTTCCTGAACCAGATGTATACTGTTCCAATGGTGTATGCAGTTAAAATGGTTAGATGTAACGATACTAGGTTTAACAGTTTAAGATGCTTATCAGAACCTGTATTGCTCGTACTTTGTTTTATTGATTTCTAACCATGAGTTCGCCTTGCAATATGAACAATTTGAATGCTCTAAACCAGTTCTGGCCTGTACCAGTCATGTATGCATTTAAATGGTCAGATGTAACAATACTACGTTAACGGTTTCACATGCGTATCAGATCCTGTATTAGCTCATTTTCTAGTTTAAGTGTTTTATCTGGTATTTCACCGTCCATTACCACTAAGGAAATTGTTCCTGAACCAGTTGTGTACTGTTCCAATGCTGTATGCAGTTAAAATGGTTAGATATAACGATACTAGGTTTACCAGTTTAAGATGCTTATCAGAACCTGTATTGCTCGTACTTTGTTTTATTGATTTCTAACCATGATTTCGCCTTGCAATATGAACAGTTAGACTGCTTCTAACCAGTTCTGGACTGTACCAATCATGTATGCAGTTCAAATGGTCAGATGTAACAATACTACGTTTAACGGTTTCACATCCTTATCAGATCCTGTATTGCTCATTTTCTAGTTTAAGTGTTTTATCTGATAATTCACAGTCCATTACCACCAAGGAAATTATTCCTGAACCAGTTGTGTACTGTTCCAATGCTGTATGCAGTTAAAATGGTTAGATGTAACGATACTAGGTTTAACAGTTTAAGATGCTTATCAGAACCTGTATTGCTCGTACTTTGTTTTATTGATTTCTAACCATGATTTCGCCTTGCAATATGAACAGTTAGACTGCTTCTAACCAGTTCTGGACTGTACCAATCATGTATGCCGTTCAAATGGTCAGATGTAACAATACTACGTTTAACGGTTTGCACATCCTTATCAGATCCTGTATTGCTCATTTTCTAGTTTAAGTGTTTTATCTGATATTCACCGTCCATTACCACCAAGGAAATTGTTCCTGAACCAGTTGTGTACTGTTCCAATGCTGTATGCAGTTAAAATGGTTAGATGTAACGATTCTAGGTTTACCAGTTTAAGATGCTTATCAGAACCTGTATTGCTCGTACTTTGTTTTATTGATTTCTAACCATGAGTTCGCCTTGCAATATGAACAATTTAGACTGCTTCTAACCAGTTCTGGACTGTACCAGTCATGTATGCAGTTCAAATGGTCAGATGTAACAATACTACGTTTAACGGTTTCACATGCGTATCAGATCCTGTATTGCTCATTTTCTAGTTTAAGTGTTTTATCTGGTATTTCACCGTCCATTACCACTAAGGAAATTGTTCCTGAACCAGTTGTGTACTGTTCCAATGCTGTATGCAGTTAAAATGGTTAGATATAACGATACTAGGTTTACCAGTTTAAGATGCTTATCAGAACCTGTATTGCTCGTACTTTGTTTTATTGATTTCTAACCATGATTTCGCCTTGCAATATGAACAGTTAGACTGCTTCTAACCAGTTCTGGACTGTACCAATCATGTATGCCGTTCAAATGGTCAGATGTAACAATACTACGTTTAACGGTTTCACATGCTTATCAGATCCTGTATTGCTCATTTTCTAGTTTAAGTGTTTTATCTGATATTCACCGTCCATTACCACTAAGGAAATTGTTCCTGAACCAGTTGTGTACTGTTCCAATGCTGTATGCAGTTAAAATGGTTAGATGTAACGATACTAGGTTTACCAGTTTAAGATGCTTATCAGAACCTGTATTGCTCGTACTTTGTTTTATTGATTTCTAACCATGAGTTCGCCTTGCAATATGAACAGTTAGACTGCTTCTAACCAGTTCTGGACTGTACCAGTCATGTATGCAGTTAAAATGGTCAGATGTAACAATACTACGTTTAACGGTTTCACATGCGTATCAGATCCTGTATTGCTCATTTTCTAGTTTAAGTGTTTTATCTGGTATTTCACCGTCCATTACCACCAAGGAAATTGTTCCTGAACCAGTTGTGTACTGTTCCAATGCTGTATGCAGTTAAAATGGTTAGATGTAACGATACTAGGTTTAACAGTTTAAGATGCTTATCAGAACCTGTATTGCTCGTACTTTGTTTTATTGATTTCTAACCATGAGTTCGCCTTGCAATATGAACAGTTAGACTGCTTCTAACCAGTTCTGGACTGTACCAGTCATGTATGCAGTTAAAATGGTCAGATGTAACAATACTACGTTTAACGGTTTCACATGCGTATCAGATCCTGTATTGCTCATTTTCTAGTTTAAGTGTTTTATCTGGTATTTCACCGTCCATTACCACCAAGGAAATTGTTCCTGAACCAGTTGTGTACTGTTCCAATGCTGTATGCAGTTAAAATGGTTAGATAGTAACGATTCTAGGTTTACCAGTTTAAGATGCTTATCAGAACCTGTATTGCTCGTACTTTGTTTTATTGATTTCTAACCATGATTTCGCCTTGCAATATGAACAGTTAGACTGCTTCTAACCAGTTCTGGACTGTACCAATCATGTATGCAGTTCAAATGGTCAGATGTAACAATACTACGTTTAACGGTTTCACATGCGTATCAGATCCTGTATTGCTCATTTTCTAGTTTAAGTGTTTTATCTGGATAATTCACCGTCCATTACCACTAAGGAAATTGTTCCTGAACCAGTTGTGTACTGTTCCAATGCTGTATGCAGTTAAAATGGTTAGATGTAACGATACTAGGTTTACCAGTTTAAGATGCTTATCAGAACCTGTATTGCTCGTACTTTGTTTTATTGATTTCTAACCATGAGTTCGCCTTGCAATATGAACAGTTAGACTGCTTCTAACCAGTTCTGGACTGTACCAATCATGTATGCAGTTCAAATGGTCAGATGTAACAATACTACGTTTAACGGTTTCACATGCGTATCAGATCCTGTATTGCTCATTTTCTAGTTTAAGTGTTTTATCTGGTATTCACCGTCCATTACCACCAAGGAAATTGTTCCTGAACCAGTTGTGTACTGTTCCAATGCTGTATGCAGTTAAAATGGTTAGATGTAACGATACTAGGTTTACCAGTTTAAGATGCTTATCAGAACCTGTATTGCTCGTACTTTGTTTTATTGATTTCTAACCATGAGTTCGCCTTGCAATATGAACAGTTAGACTGCTTCTAACCAGTTCTGGACTGTACCAATCATGTATGCAGTTCAAATGGTCAGATGTAACAATACTACGTTTAACGGTTTCACATGCGTATCAGATCCTGTATTGCTCATTTTCTAGTTTAAGTGTTTTATCTGGATATTCACCGTCCATTACCACAAGGAAATTGTTCCTGAACCAGTTGTGTACTGTTCCAATGCTGTATGCAGTTAAAATGGTTAGATAGTAACGATACTAGGTTTACCAGTTTAAGATGCTTATCAGAACCTGTATTGCTCGTACTTTGTTTTATTGATTTCTAACCATGATTTCGCCTTGCAATATGAACAGTTAGACTGCTTCTAACCAGTTCTGGACTGTACCAATCATGTATGCAGTTCAAATGGTCAGATGTAACAATACTACGTTTAACGGTTTCACATGCTTATCAGATCCTGTATTGCTCATTTTCTAGTTTAAGTGTTTTATCTGATATTCACCGTCCATTACCACCAAGGAAATTGTTCCTGAACCAGTTGTGTACTGTTCCAATGCTGTATGCAGTTAAAATGGTTAGATGTAACGATACTAGGTTTAACAGTTTAAGATGCTTATCAGAACCTGTATTGCTCGTACTTTGTTTTATTGATTTCTAACCATGAGTTCGCCTTGCAATATGAACAATTTGAATGCTTCTAAACCAGTTCTGGACTGTACCAGTCATGTATGCAGTTAAAATGGTCAGATGTAACAATACTACGTTTAACGGTTTCACATGCGTATCAGATCCTGTATTGCTCATTTTCTAGTTTAAGTGTTTTATCTGGTATTTCACCGTCCATTACCACTAAGGAAATTGTTCCTGAACCAGTTGTGTACTGTTCCAATGCTGTATGCAGTTAAAATGGTTAGATATAACGATACTAGGTTTACCAGTTTAAGATGCTTATCAGAACCTGTATTGCTCGTACTTTGTTTTATTGATTTCTAACCATGATTTCGCCTTGCAATATGAACAGTTAGACTGCTTCTAACCAGTTCTGGACTGTACCAATCATGTATGCGTTCAAATGGTCAGATGTAACAATACTACGTTTAACGGTTTCACATGCGTATCAGATCCTGTATTGCTCATTTTCTAGTTTAAGTGTTTTATCTGGATATTCACCGTCCATTACCACCAAGGAAATTGTTCCTGAACCAGTTGTGTACTGTTCCAATGCTGTATGCAGTTAAAATGGTTAGATGTAACGATACTAGGTTTAACAGTTTAAGATGCTTATCAGAACCTGTATTGCTCGTACTTTGTTTTATTGATTTCTAACCATGAGTTCGCCTTGCAATATGAACAGTTAGACTGCTTCTAACCAGTTCTGGACTGTACCAATCATGTATGCAGTTCAAATGGTCAGATGTAACAATACTACGTTTAACGGTTTCACATGCGTATCAGATCCTGTATTGCTCATTTTCTAGTTTAAGTGTTTTATCTGATAATTCACCGTCCATTACCACCAAGGAAATTGTTCCTGAACCAGTTGTGTACTGTTCCAATGCTGTATGCAGTTAAAATGGTTAGATGTAACGATACTAGGTTTAACAGTTTAAGATGCTTATCAGAACCTGTATTGCTCGTACTTTGTTTTATTGATTTCTAACCATGAGTTCGCCTTGCAATATGAACAGTTAGACTGCTTCTAACCAGTTCTGGACTGTACCAAGTCATGTATGCAGTTCAAATGGTCAGATGTAACAATACTACGTTTAACGGTTTCACATGCGTATCAGATCCTGTATTGCTCATTTTCTAGTTTAAGTGTTTTATCTGGTATTTCACCGTCCATTACCACTAAGGAAATTGTTCCTGAACCAGTTGTGTACTGTTCCAATGCTGTATGCAGTTAAAATGGTTAGATGTAACGATACTAGGTTTACCAGTTTAAGATGCTTATCAGAACCTGTATTGCTCGTACTTTGTTTTATTGATTTCTAACCATGAGTTCGCCTTGCAATATGAACAGTTAGACTGCTTCTAACCAGTTCTGGACTGTACCAATCATGTATGCAGTTCAAATGGTCAGATGTAACAATACTACGTTTAACGGTTTCACATGCGTATCAGATCCTGTATTGCTCATTTTCTAGTTTAAGTGTTTTATCTGGATATTCACCGTCCATTACCACCAAGGAAATTGTTCCTGAACCAGTTGTGTACTGTTCCAATGCTGTATGCAGTTAAAATGGTTAGATGTAACGATACTAGGTTTAACAGTTTAAGATGCTTATCAGAACCTGTATTGCTCGTACTTTGTTTTATTGATTTCTAACCATGAGTTCGCCTTGCAATATGAACAGTTAGACTGCTTCTAACCAGTTCTGGACTGTACCAATCATGTATGCAGTTCAAATGGTCAGATGTAACAATACTACGTTTAACGGTTTCACATGCGTATCAGATCCTGTATTGCTCATTTTCTAGTTTAAGTGTTTTATCTGGTATTTCACCGTCCATTACCACTAAGGAAATTGTTCCTGAACCAGTTGTGTACTGTTCCAATGCTGTATGCAGTTAAAATGGTTAGATGTAACGATTCTAGGTTTACCAGTTTAAGATGCTTATCAGAACCTGTATTGCTCGTACTTTGTTTTATTGATTTCTAACCATGAGTTCGCCTTGCAATATGAACAGTTAGACTGCTTCTAACCAGTTCTGGACTGTACCAATCATGTATGCAGTTCAAATGGTCAGATGTAACAATACTACGTTTAACGGTTTCACATGCGTATCAGATCCTGTATTGCTCATTTTCTAGTTTAAGTGTTTTATCTGATAATTCACCGTCCATTACCACCAAGGAAATTGTTCCTGAACCAGTTGTGTACTGTTCCAATGCTGTATGCAGTTAAAATGGTTAGATGTAACGATAGTAGGTTTAACAGTTTAAGATGCTTATCAGAACCTGTATTGCTCGTACTTTGTTTTATTGATTTCTAACCATGATTTCGCCTTGCAATATAAACATTTAGACTGCTTCTAACCAGTTCTGGACTGTACCAATCATGTATGTAATTAAAATGGTCAGATGTAACAATACTACGTTTAATGGTTTCACATGCGTATCAGATCCTGTATTGCTCATTTTCTTGTTTAAGTGTTTTATCTGGTATTTCACCGTCCATTACCACTAAGGAAATTGTTCCTGAACCAGTTGTGTACTGTTCCAATGCTGTATGCAGTTAAAATGGTTAGATATAACGATTCTAGGTTTACCAGTTTAAGATGCTTATCAGAACCTGTATTGCTCGTACTTTGTTTTATTGATTTCTAACCATGATTTCGCCTTGCAATATGAACAGTTAGACTGCTTCTAACCAGTTCTGGACTGTACCAATCATGTATGCCGTTCAAATGGTCAGATGTAACAATACTACGTTTAACGGTTTCACATGCGTATCAGATCCTGTATTGCTCATTTTCTAGTTTAAGTGTTTTATCTGATAATTCACCGTCCATTACCACCAAGGAAATTGTTCCTGAACCAGTTGTGTACTGTTCCAATGCTGTATGCAGTTAAAATGGTTAGATAGTAACGATTACTAGGTTTACCAGTTTAAGATGCTTATCAGAACCTGTATTGCTCGTACTTTGTTTTATTGATTTCTAACCATGATTTCGCCTTGCAATATGAACAGTTAGACTGCTTCTAACCAGTTCTGGACTGTACCAATCATGTATGCAGTTCAAATGGTCAGATGTAACAATACTACGTTTAACGGTTTCACATGCCTTATCAGATCCTGTATTGCTCATTTTCTAGTTTAAGTGTTTTATCTGGTATTTCACCGTCCATTACCACTAAGGAAATTGTTCCTGAACCAGTTGTGTACTGTTCCAATGCTGTATGCAGTTAAAATGGTTAGATATAACGATTCTAGGTTTACCAGTTTAAGATGCTTATCAGAACCTGTATTGCTCGTACTTTGTTTTATTGATTTCTAACCATGATTTCGCCTTGCAATATGAACAGTTAGACTGCTTCTAACCAGTTCTGGACTGTACCAATCATGTATGCAGTTCAAATGGTCAGATGTAACAATACTACGTTTAACGGTTTCACATGCGTATCAGATCCTGTATTGCTCATTTTCTAGTTTAAGTGTTTTATCTGATAATTCACCGTCCATTACCACCAAGGAAATTGTTCCTGAACCAGTTGTGTACTGTTCCAATGCTGTATGCAGTTAAAATGGTTAGATGTAACGATACTAGGTTTAACAGTTTAAGATGCTTATCAGAACCTGTATTGCTCGTACTTTGTTTTATTGATTTCTAACCATGAGTTCGCCTTGCAATATGAACAATTTAGAATGCTTCTAACCAGTTCTGGACTGTACCAGTCATGTATGCAGTTAAAATGGTCAGATGTAACAATACTACGTTTAACGGTTTCACATGCGTATCAGATCCTGTATTGCTCATTTTCTAGTTTAAGTGTTTTATCTGGTATTTCACCGTCCATTACCACTAAGGAAATTGTTCCTGAACCAGTTGTGTACTGTTCCAATGCTGTATGCAGTTAAAATGGTTAGATATAACGATTCTAGGTTTACCAGTTTAAGATGCTTATCAGAACCTGTATTGCTCGTACTTTGTTTTGTTGATTTCTAACCATGATTTCGCATTGCAATATGAACAGTTAGACTGCTTCTAACCAGTTCTGGACTGTACCAATCATGTATGCCGTTCAAATGGTCAGATGTAACAATACTACGTTTAACGGTTTCACATGCGTATCAGATCCTGTATTACTCATTTTCTTGTTTAAGTGTTTTATCTGATAATTCACCGTCCATTACCACCAACGAAATTGTTCCTGAATCAGTTGTGTACTGTTCCAATGCTGTATGCAGTTAAAATGGTTAGATGTAACGATACTAGGTTTACCAGTTTAAGATGCTTATCAGAACCTGTATTGCTCGTACTTTGTTTTATTGATTTCTAACCATGATTTCGCCTTGCAATATGAACAGTTAGACTGCTTCTAACCAGTTCTGGACTGTACCAATCATGTATGCAGTTCAAATGGTCAGATGTAACAATACTACGTTTAACGGTTTCACATGCGTATCAGATCCTGTATTGCTCATTTTCTAGTTTAAGTGTTTTATCTGATAATTCACCGTCCATTACCACCAAGGAAATTGTTCCTGAACCAGTTGTGTACTGTTCCAATGCTGTATGCAGTTAAAATGGTTAGATGTAACGATACTAGGTTTAACAGTTTAAGATGCTTATCAGAACCTGTATTGCTCGTACTTTGTTTTATTGATTTCTAACCATGATTTCGCCTTGCAATATGAACAATTTGAATGCTTCTAAACCAGTTCTGGCCTGTACCAGTCATGTATGCATTTAAAATGGTCAGATGTAACAATACTACGTTTAACGGTTTCACATGCGTATCAGATCCTGTATTGCTCATTTTCTAGTTTAAGTGTTTTATCTGGTATTTCACCGTCCATTACCACTAAGGAAATTGTTCCTGAACCAGTTGTGTACTGTTCCAATGCTGTATGCAGTTAAAATGGTTAGATATAACGATTCTAGGTTTACCAGTTTAAGATGCTTATCAGAACCTGTATTGCTCGTACTTTGTTTTATTGATTTCTAACCATGATTTCGCCTTGCAATATGAACAGTTAGACTGCTTCTAACCAGTTCTGGACTGTACCAATCATGTATGCCGTTCAAATGGTCAGATGTAACAATACTACGTTTAACGGTTTCACATGCGTATCAGATCCTGTATTGCTCATTTTCTAGTTTAAGTGTTTTATCTGGTATTTCACCGTCCATTACCACTAAGGAAATTGTTCCTGAACCAGTTGTGTACTGTTCCAATGCTGTATGCAGTTAAAATGGTTAGATAGAACGATACTAGGTTTACCAGTTTAAGATGCTTATCAGAACCTGTATTGCTCGTACTTTGTTTTATTGATTTCTAACCATGATTTCGCCTTGCAATATGAACAGTTAGACTGCTTCTAACCAGTTCTGGACTGTACCAAGTCATGTATGCAGTTAAAATGGTCAGATGTAACAATACTACGTTTAACGGTTTCACATGCTTATCAGATCCTGTATTGCTCATTTTCTAGTTTAAGTGTTTTATCTGATAATTCACCGTCCATTACCACCTAAGGAAATTGTTCCTGAACCAGTTGTGTACTGTTCCAATGCTGTATGCAGTTAAAATGGTTAGATATAACGATACTAGGTTTACCAGTTTAAGATGCTTATCAGAACCTGTATTGCTCGTACTTTGTTTTATTGATTTCTAACCATGAGTTCGCCTTGCAATATGAACAGTTAGACTGCTTCTAACCAGTTCTGGACTGTACCAGTCATGTATGCCGTTCAAATGGTCAGATGTAACAATACTACGTTTAACGGTTTCACATGCGTATCAGATCCTGTATTGCTCATTTTCTAGTTTAAGTGTTTTATCTGATAATTCACCGTCCATTACCACAAGGAAATTGTTCCTGAACCAGTTGTGTACTGTTCCAATGCTGTATGCAGTTAAAATGGTTAGATGTAACGATACTAGGTTTACCAGTTTAAGATGCTTATCAGAACCTGTATTGCTCGTACTTTGTTTTATTGATTTCTAACCATGATTTCGCCTTGCAATATGAACAGTTAGACTGCTTCTAACCAGTTCTGGACTGTACCAATCATGTATGCAGTTCAAATGGTCAGATGTAACAATACTACGTTAACGGTTTCACATCCTTATCAGATCCTGTATTGCTCATTTTCTAGTTTAAGTGTTTTATCTGATAATTCACCGTCCATTACCACCAAGGAAATTATTCCTGAACCAGTTGTGTACTGTTCCAATGCTGTATGCAGTTAAAATGGTTAGATATACGATACTAGGTTTAACAGTTTAAGATGCTTATCAGAACCTGTATTGCTCGTACTTTGTTTTATTGATTTCTAACCATGATTTCGCCTTGCAATATGAACAGTTAGACTGCTTCTAACCAGTTCTGGACTGTACCAATCATGTATGCAGTTCAAATGGTCAGATGTAACAATACTACGTTTAACGGTTTCACATGATTATCAGATCCTGTATTGCTCATTTTCTAGTTTAAGTGTTTTATCTGGTATTTCACCATCCATTACCACTAAGGAAATTGTTCCTGAACCAGTTGTGTACTGTTCCAATGCTGTATGCAGTTAAAATGGTTAGATATAACGATTCTAGGTTTACCAGTTTAAGATGCTTATCAGAACCTGTATTGCTCGTACTTTGTTTTATTGATTTCTAACCATGATTTCGCCTTGCAATATGAACAGTTAGACTGCTTCTAACCAGTTCTGGACTGTACCAATCATGTATGCAGTTCAAATGGTCAGATGTAACAATACTACGTTTAACGGTTTCACATGCGTATCAGATCCTGTATTGCTCATTTTCTAGTTTAAGTGTTTTATCTGATAATTCACCGTCCATTACCACCAAGGAAATTGTTCCTGAACCAGTTGTGTACTGTTCCAATGCTGTATGCAGTTAAAATGGTTAGATGTAACGATACTAGGTTTAACAGTTTAAGATGCTTATCAGAACCTGTATTGCTCGTACTTTGTTTTATTGATTTCTAACCATGAGTTCGCCTTGCAATATGAACAGTTAGACTGCTTCTAACCAGTTCTGGACTGTACCAGTCATGTATGCAGTTCAAATGGTCAGATGTAACAATACTATGTTTAACGGTTTCACATGATTATCAGATCCTGTATTGCTCATTTTCTAGTTTAAGTGTTTTATCTGATAACTCACCATCTATTACCACCAAGGAAATTGTTCCTGAACCAGTTGTGTACTGTTCCAATGCTGTATGCAGTTAAAATGGTTAGATATAACGATACTAGGTTTACCAGTTTAAGATGCTTATCAGAACCTGTATTGCTCGTAATTTGTTTTATTGATTTCTAACCATGATTTCGCCTTGCAATATGAACAGTTAGACTGCTTCTAACCAGTTCTGGACTGTACCAATCATGTATGCCGTTCAAATGGTCAGATGTAACAATACTACGTTTAACGGTTTCACATGCGTATCAGATCCTGTATTGCTCATTTTCTAGTTTAAGTGTTTTATCTGGTATTTCACCGTCCATTACCACTAAGGAAATTGTTCCTGGA
>JACCIA010000203.1:0-21097 GCA_018906985.1 Apocrypta bakeri
GTTTGTAGGTTATGTTCGTTATAGGTTATGTTCACTATTCCCCTTTTGATTATTAATTTTTGATGTTGTTGTATTCATTAATTATCTTCCTGAAGTGAGAGCAAAATAAAAAAACGCTTTTTTGATCGGTTTGTATGTTACTTTCGCTATAGGTTATGTTCGCTATTCCCCTTTTGATTATTAATTTTTGTTCTTGATGTATTAATTAATTATCTTCCTGAAATAAGAGCAAATAAAAATGGCGCTTATTTGATTGGTTTGTAGGTTATGTTCACTATAGGTTATGTTCGCTATTCCCGTTTTGATTATTGATTTTTGTTGTTGGTGTATTATTAATTAATATCTTCCTGAAATGAGAGAAAAATAAAGCCGTGCTTATTTGATCGGTTTGTATGTTACTTTCGCTATAGGTTATGTTCGCTATTCCCCTTTTGATTATTAATTTTTATACTTGATGTATTAATTAATTATCTTCCTGAAATGAGAGCAAAATAAAATTGGCGCTTATTTGATCTGTTTGTAGGTTATGTTCGCTATAGGTTAATGTTCGCTATTCCAACTTTTGATTATTAATTTTTGATGTTGTTTGTATTAATTAATTATCTACCTGAAATGAGAGCAAAAATAAAAAAAGCGCTTTTTTGTTCGGTTTGTATGTTACTTTCGCTATAGGTTATGTTCGTTATTCTTCTTTTGATTATTAATTTTTGTTGTTGTTGTATTATTAATTAATATCTTCCTGAAATGAGAGCAAAAAATAAAAAAAACGCGCTTATTTGACCGGTTTGTAGGTTATGTTCGCTATAGGTTATGTTTACTATTCCCCTTTTGATTATTAATTTTTGATGTTGTCGTATTAATTAATTATCTTCCTGAGATGAGAGGCAAATAAAAATGGCGCTTATTTGATCGGTTTGTAGGTTATGTTCGCTATAGGTTATGTTCGCTATTCCCCTTTTGATTATTAATTTTTGATGTTGTCGTATTAATTAATTATCTTCCTGAAATAAGAGCAAATAAAAACCGCGCTTATTAGATCTGTTTGTAGGTTATGTTCGTTATAGGTTATGTTCGCTATTCTTCTTTTGATTATTATTTTTTGTTGTTGTTGTATTGATTAATTATCTTCCTGAAATGAGAGCAAAATAAAAACCGTGCTTATTTGATCCCTTTGTAGGTTATGTTCGCTATAGGTTATGTTCGCTATTCCCCTTTTGATTATTGATTTTTGTTGTTGGTGTATTATTAATTAATATCTTCCTGAAATGAGAGAAAAATAAAAACCGTGCTTATTTGATCGGTTTGTATGTTACTTTCGCTATAGGTTATGTTCGCTATTCCCCTTTTGATTATTAATTTTTGTTCTTGATGTATTAATTAATTATCTTCCTGAAATGAGAGCAAAATAAAATTGGCGCTTATTTGATCGGTTTGTAGGTTATGTTCGCTATAGGTTATGTTCGCTATTCCCCTTTTGATTATTAATTTTTGATGTTGTCGTATTAATTAATTATCTTCCTGAAATGAGAGCAAAATAAAAACCGCGCTTATTTGATCGGTTTGTAGGTTATGTTCGTTATAGGTTATGTTCACTATTCCCCTTTTGATTATTAATTTTTGATGTTGTTGTATTCATTAATTATCTTCCTGAAATGAGAGCAAAATAAAATTGGCGCTTATTTGATCGGTTTGTAGGTTATGTTCGCTATAGGTTATGTTCACTATTCCCCTTTTGATTATTAATTTTTGATGTTGTATTAATTAATTATCTACCTGAAATGAGAGCAAAATAAAAAAAGCGCTTTTTTGTTCGGTTTGTATGTTACTTTCGCTATAGGTTATGTTCGCTATTCTTCTTTTGATTATTAATTTTTGTTGTTGTTGTATTAATTAATTATCTTCCTGAAATGACAAAATAAAAACCGAGATCGGTTTGGAAAATAAAATTGGCGCTTATTAATTTTTGATTGTTGTATAGGTTATGTTCGCTATTGGTTATTTTC
The DNA here is from genome assembly GCA_018906985.1 of Apocrypta bakeri. Taxonomy (NCBI): domain Eukaryota; kingdom Metazoa; phylum Arthropoda; class Insecta; order Hymenoptera; family Pteromalidae; genus Apocrypta; species Apocrypta bakeri. The sequence continues at coordinate 2,004 of JACCIA010000203.1, forward strand.
CTATTCCCCCTTTTGATTATTGATTTTTGTGTTGGTTGGTGTATATTTAATTAATATCTTCCTGAAATGAGAGAAAAATATAAAATCGCGTTTATTTGATCGGTTTGTAAGTTATGTTCGTATAGGTTAGGTTCACTATTACCCTTTTGATTATTATTTTTGTTCTTGATGTATGAATTAATTATCTTCCTGAAATAGAGCAAATAAAAATGGCGCTTATTTGATCCCTTTGTAGGTTATGTTCACTATAGGTTATGTTCGCTATTCCCCTTTGATTATTATTTTTGTTGTTGTTGTATTGATTAATTATCGTCCTGAAATGAGAGCAAAATAAAAACCGTTCTTATTTGATCCCTTTGTAGGTTATGTTCGCTATAGGTTATGTTTACTATTCCTCTTTTGATTATTAATTTTTGTTGTTGTTGTATTCATTAATTATCTTCCTGAAATGAGAGCAAAATAAAAAAAGCGCTTTTTTGATCGGTTTGTATGTTACTTTCGCTATAGGTTATGTTCGCTATTCCCCTTTTGATTATTAATTTTTGTTCTTGATGTATTAATTAATTATCTTCCTGAAATAAGAGCAAATAAAAATGGCGCTTATTTGATCCCTTTGTAGGTTATGTTCACTATAGGTTATGTTCGCTATTCCCCTTTTGATTATTATTTTTTGTTGTTGTTGTATTGATTAATTATCGTCCTGAAATGAGAGCAAAATAAAAACTGTTCTTATTTGATCCCTTTGTAGGTTATGTTCGCTATAGGTTATGTTTACTTTTCCTCTTTTGATTATTAATTTTTGTTGTTGTTGTATTAATTAATTATCTTCCTGAAATGAGAGCAAAAATTAAAAAAAACCGCGCTTATTTGATCGGTTTGAAGGATATGTTCGTTATAGGTTATGTTCACTATTCCCCTTTTGATTATTAATTTTTGATGTTGTTGTATTAATTAATTATCTTCCTGAAATGAGAGCAAAATAAAAAAAGCGCTTTTTTGATCGGTTTGTATGTTACTTTCGCTATAGGTTATGTTCGCTATTCCCCTTTTGATTATTGATTTTTGTTGTTGGTGTATTATTAATTAATATCTTCCTGAAATGAGAGAAAAATAAAAACCGTGCTTATTTGATCGGTGTGTATGTTACTTTCGCTATAGGTTATGTTCGCTATTCCCCTTTTGATTATTAATTTTTATCTTGAAGTATTAATTAATTCTCTTCCTGAAATAAGAGCAAATAAAAATGGCTCTTATTTGATCCCTTTGTAGGTTATGTTCACTATAGGTTATGATCGCTATTCCCCTTTTGATTATTATTTTTTGTTGTTGTTGTATTGATTAATTATCGTCCTGAAATGAGAGCAAAATAAAAACCGTGCTTATTTGATCCCTTTGTAGGTTATGTTCGCTATAGGTTATGTTTACTATTCCTCTTTTGATTATTAATTTTTGTTGTTGTTGTATTAATTAATTATCTTCCTGATATCAGAGCAAAAAATAAAAAAAACCGCGCTTATTTGATCGGTTTGTATGTTATGTTCGCCATAGATTATGTTCGTTATTCACCTTTTGATTATTAATTTTTGATGTTGTTGTATTAATTAATTATCTTCCTGAGTTGAGGACAAAATAAAAACCGCGCTTATTAGATCGGTTTGTAGGTTATGTTCGCCATAGATTATGTTCTTTATTCCCCTTTTGATTATTAATTTTTGATGTTGTTGTTTTAATTAATTATTTTCCTGAAATCAGAGCAAAAAATAAAAAAAACCGCGCTTATTTGATCGGTTTGTATGTTATGTTCGCTATAGGTTATGTTCGTTATTCCCCTTTTGATTATTAATTTTTGTTGTTGTTGTATGAATTAATCATCTTCCTGAAATGAGAGCAAAATAATAAAAAAAATCGCGTTTATTTGATCGGTTTGTAGGTTATGTTCGTTATAGGTTATGTTCACTATTCCCCTTTTGATTATTAATTTTTGATGTTGTTGTATTCATTAATTATCTTCCTGAAATGAGAGCAAAATAAAAAAAGCGCTTTTTTGATCGGTTTGTATGTTACTTTCGCTATAGGTTATGTTCGGTATTCCCCTTTTGATTATTAATTTTTGTTCTTGATGTATTAATTAATTATCTTCCTGAAATAAGAGCAAATAAAAATGGCGCTTATTTGATCCCTTTGTAGGTTATGTTCACTATAGGTTATGTTCGCTATTCCCCCTTTGTTTATTATTTTTTGTTGTTGTTGTATTGATTAATTATCGTCCTGAAATGAGAGAAAAATAAAAACCGTGCTTATTTGATCCCTTTGTAGGTTATGTTCGCTATAGGTTATGTTTACTATTCCTCTTTTGATTATTAATTTTGTTGTTGTTGTATTAATTAATTATCTTCCTGATATCAGAGCAAAAAATAAAAAAAACCGCGCTTATTTGATCGGTTTGTATGTTATGTTCGCCATAGATTATGTTCGTTATTCACCTTTTGATTATTAATTTTTGATGTTGTTGTATTGATTAATTATCTTCCTGAGTTGAGGACAAAATAAAAACCGCGCTTATTAGATCGGTTTGTAGGTTATGTTCGCCATAGATTATGTTCGTTATTCCCCTTTTGATTATTAATTTTTGATGTTGTTGTATTCATTAATTATCTTCCTGAAATAAGAGCAAAATAAAAAAAGCGCTTTTTTGATCGGTTTGTATGTTACTTTCGCTATAGGTTATGATTACTATTCCTCTTTTGATTATTAATTTTTGTTGTTGTTGTATTAATTAATTATCTTCCTGAAATCAGAGCAAAAAATAAAAAAAACCGCGCTTATTTGATCGGTTTGTATGTTATGTTCGCTATAGGTTATGTTCGTTATTCCCCTTTTGATTATTAATTTTTGTTGTTGTTGTATGAATTAATCATCTTCCTGAAATGAGAGCAAAATAATAAAAAAAATCGCGTTTATTTGATCGGTTTGTAGGTTATGTTCGTTATAGGTTATGTTCACTATTCCCCTTTTGATTATTAATTTTTGATGTTGTTGTATTCATTAATTATCTTCCTGAAATGAGAGCAAAATAAAAAAAGCGCTTTTTTGATCGGTTTGTATGTTACTTTCGCTATAGGTTATGTTCGCTATTCCCCTTTTGATTATTAATTTTTGTTCTTGATGTATTAATTAATTATCTTCCTGAAATAAGAGCAAATAAAAATGGCGCTTATTTGATCCCTTTGTAGGTTATGTTCACTATAGGTTATGTTCGCTATTCCCGTTTTGATTATTGATTTTTGTTGTTGGTGTATTATTAATTAATATCTTCCTGAAATGAGAGCAAAAAATAAAAAAAACCGCGCTTATTTGATCGGTTTGTAGGTTATGTTCGCTATAGGTTATGTTTACTATTCCCCTTTTGATTATTAATTGTAGGTTATGTTCACTATAGGTTATGTTCGCTATTCCCCTTTTGATTATTATTTTTTGTTGTTGTTGTATTGATTAATTATCGTCCTGAAATGAGAGCAAAATAAAAACCGTGCTTATTTGATCCCTTTGTAGGTTATGTTCGCTATAGGTTATGTTTACTATTCCTCTTTTGATTATTAATTTTTGTTGTTGTTGTATTAATTAATTATCTTCCTGATGTCAGAGCAAAAAATAAAAAAAACCGCGCTTATTTGATCGGTTTGTATGTTATGTTCGCTATAGGTTATGTTCACTATTCCCCTTTTGATTATTAATTTTTGATGTTGTTGTATTCATTAATTATCTTCCTGAAGTGAAAGCAAAATAAAAAAAGCGCTTTTTTGATCGGTTTGTATGTTATGTTCGCTATAGGTTATGTTCGCTATTCCCCTTTTGATTATTAATTTTTGTTCTTGATGTATTAATTAATTATCTTCCTGAAATAAGAGCAAATAAAAATGGCGCTTATTTGATCCCTTTGTAGGTTATGTTCACTATAGGTTATGTTCGCTATTCCCCTTTTGATTATTATTTTTTGTTGTTGTTGTATTGATTAATTATCGTCCTGAAATGAGAGCAAAATAAAAACCGTGCTTATTTGATCCCTTTGTAGGTTATGTTCGCTATAGGTTATGTTTACTATTCCTCTTTTGATTATTAATTTTTGTTGTTGTTGTATTAATTAATTAGCTTCCTGATATCAGAGCAAAAAATAAAAAAAACCGCGCTTATTTGATCGGTTTGTATGTTATGTTCGCTATAGGTTATGATCGTTATTCCCCTTTTGATTATTAATTTTTGTTGTTGGTGTATTATTAATTAATCATCTTCCTGAAATGAGAGCAAAATAATAAAAAAAATCGCGTTTATTTGATCGGTTTGTAAGTTATGTTCGTAATAGGTTAGGTTCACTATTACCCTTTTGATTATTAATTTTTGTTTTTGTGTATTAATTAATTATCTTCCTGAGATGAGAGCAAAATAAAAACCGCGCTTATTTTATCGGTTTGTATGTTATGTTCGCTATAGGTTATGTTTACTATTCCCCTTTTGATTATTAATTTTTGTTGTTGTTGTATTAATTAATTATCTTCCTGAAATCAGAGCAAAAACTAAAAAAAACCGCGCTTATTTGATCGGTTTGTATGTTATGTTCGCTATAGGTTTTGTTCGTTATTCCACTTTTGATTATTAATTTTTGTTGTTGTTGTATTAATTAATCATCTTCCTGAAATGAGAGCAAAATAATAAAAAAATCGCGTTTATTTGATCGGTTTGTAGGTTATGTTCGTTATAGGTTATGTTCGCTATTCCCCTTTTGATTATTAATTTTTGATGTTGTTGTATTAATTAATTATCTACCTGAAATGAGAACAAAATAAAAAAAGCGCTTTTTTGTTCGGTTTGTATGTTACTTTCGCTATAGGTTATGTTCGCTATTCTTCTTTTGATTATTAATTTTTGTTGTTGTTGTATTAATTAATTATCTTCCTGAATTGATGACAAAATAAAAACCGCGCTTATTAGATCGATTTGTAGGTTATGTTCGCCATAGATTATGTTCGTTAATCCCCTTTTGATTATTAATTTTTGTTGTTGTTGTATTAATTAATTATCTTCCTGAAATCAGAGCAAAATAAAAACCGCGCTTATTTTATCGGTTTGTAGGTTATGTTCGTTATAGGTTAGGTTCACTATTACCCTTTTGATTATTATTTTTTGTTGTTGTTGTATTGATTAATTATCGTCCTGAAATGAGAGCAAAATAAAATTGGCGCTTATTTGATCGGTTTGTAGGTTATGTTCGCTATAGGTTATGTTCGCTATTCCCCTTTTGATTATTAATTTTTGATGTTGTTGTATTAATTAATTATCTACCTGAAATGAGAGCAAAATAAAAAAAGCGCTTTTTTGTTCGGTTTGTATGTTACTTTCGCTATAGGTTATGTTCGTTATTCTTCTTTTGATTATTAATTTTTGTTGTTGTTGTATTATTAATTAATATCTTCCTGAAATGAGAGCAAAAAATAAAAAAAACCGCGCTTATTTGACCGGTTTGTAGGTTATGTTCGCTATAGGTTATGTTTACTATTCCCCTTTTGATTATTAATTTTTGATGTTGTCGTATTAATTAATTATCTTCCTGAGATGAGAGCAAAATAAAAACCGCGCTTATTTTGTCGGTTTGTATGTTATGTTCGCTATAGGTTATGTTTACTATTCCCCTTTTGATTATTAATTTTTGTTGTTGTTGTATTAATTAATTATCTTCCTGAAATCAGAGCAAAAACTAAAAAAAACCGCGCTTATTTGATCGGTTTGTATGTTATGTTCGCTATAGGTTTTGTTCGTTATTCCACTTTTGATTATTAATTTTTGTTGTTGTTGTATTAATTAATTATCTTCCTGATATCAGAGCAAAAAATAAAAAAAACCGCGCTTATTTGATCGGTTTGTATGTTATGTTCGCTATAGGTTATGATCGTTATTCCCCTTTTGATTATTAATTTTTGTTGTTGTTGTATTAATTAATCATCTTCCTGAAATGAGAGCAAAATAATAAAAAAAATCGCGTTTATTTGATCGGTTTGTAAGTTATGTTCGTTATAGGTTAGGTTCACTATTACCCTTTTGATTATTAATTTTTGTTTTTGTGTATTAATTAATTATCTTCCTGAAATCAGAGCAAAATAAAAACCGCGCTTATTTTATCGGTTTGTAGGTTATGTTCGTTATAGGTTATGTTCACTATTCCCCTTTTGATTATTAATTTTTGATGTTGTTGTATTCATTAATTATCTTCCTGAAGTGAGAGAAAAATAAAAAAACGCTTTTTTGATCGGTTTGTATGTTACTTTCGCTATAGGTTATGTTCGCTATTCCCCTTTTGATTATTAATTTTTGTTCTTGATGTATTAATTAATTATCTTCCTGAAATAAGAGCAAATAAAAATGGCGCTTATTTGATTGGTTTGTAGGTTATGTTCACTATAGGTTATGTTCGCTATTCCCGTTTTGATTATTGATTTTTGTTGTTGGTGTATTATTAATTAATATCTTCCTGAAATGAGAGAAAAATAAAGCCGTGCTTATTTGATCGGTTTGTATGTTACTTTCGCTATAGGTTATGTTCGCTATTCCCCTTTTGATTATTAATTTTTATACTTGATGTATTAATTAATTATCTTCCTGAAATGAGAGCAAAATAAAATTGGCGCTTATTTGATCGGTTTGTAGGTTATGTTCGCTATAGGTTATGTTCGCTATTCCCCTTTTGATTATTAATTTTTGATGTTGTTGTATTAATTAATTATCTACCTGAAATGAGAGCAAAATAAAAAAAGCGCTTTTTTGTTCGGTTTGTATGTTACTTTCGCTATAGGTTATGTTCGTTATTCTTCTTTTGATTATTAATTTTTGTTGTTGTTGTATTATTAATTAATATCTTCCTGAAATGAGAGCAAAAAATAAAAAAAACCGCGCTTATTTGACCGGTTTGTAGGTTATGTTCGCTATAGGTTATGTTTACTATTCCCCTTTTGATTATTAATTTTTGATGTTGTCGTATTAATTAATTATCTTCCTGAGATGAGAGCAAAATAAAAATGGCGCTTATTTGATCGGTTTGTAGGTTATGTTCGCTATAGGTTATGTTCGCTATTCCCCTTTTGATTATTAATTTTTGATGTTGTCGTATTAATTAATTATCTTCCTGAAATAAGAGCAAAATAAAAACCGCGCTTATTTGATCGGTTTGTAGGTTATGTTCGTTATAGGTTATGTTCACTATTCCCCTTTTGATTATTAATTTTTGATGTTGTTGTATTAATTAATTATCTTCCTGAAATGAGAGCAAAATAAAAATGGCGCTTATTTGATCGGTTTGTAGGTTATGTTCGTTATAGGTTATGTTCACTATTCCCCTTTTGATTATTAATTTTTGATGTTGTATTAATTAATTATCTTCCTGAAATGAGAGCAAAATAAAAAAGCGCTTTTTTGATCGGTTTGTATGTTACTTTCGCTATAGGTTATGTTCGCTATTCTTCTTTTGATTATTAATTTTTGTTGTTGTTGTATTAATTAATTATCTTCCTGAATTGAGGACAAAATAAAAACCGCGCTTATTAGATCGGTTTGTAGGTTATGTTCGCCATAGATTATGTTCGTTATTCCCCTTTTGATTATTAATTTTTGATGTTGTTGTATTAATTAATTATCTTCCTGAAATGAGAGCAAAATAAAATGGCGCTTATTTGATCGGTTTGTAGGTTATGTTCGTTATAGGTTATGTTCACTATTCCCCTTTTGATTATTAATTTTTGATGTTGTTGTATTCATTAATTATCTTCCTGAAATGAGAGCAAAATAAAATTGGCGCTTATTTGATCGGTTTGTAGGTTATGTTCGCTATTGGTTATTTTCGCTATTCCCCTTTTGATTATTGATTTTTGTTGTTGGTGTATTATTAATTAATATCTTCCTGAAATGAGAGAAAAATAAAATCGCGTTTATTTGATCGGTTTGTAAGTTATGTTCGTAATAGGTTAGGTTCACTATTACCCTTTTGATTATTAATTTTTGTTCTTGATGTATGAATTAATTATCTTCCTGAAATAAGAGCAAATAAAAATGGCGCTTATTTGATCCCTTTGTAGGTTATGTTCACTATAGGTTATGTTCGCTATTCCCCTTTTGATTATTATTTTTTGTTGTTGTTGTATTGATTAATTATCGTCCTGAAATGAGAGCAAAATAAAAACCGTTCTTATTTGATCCCTTTGTAGGTTATGTTCGCTATAGGTTATGTTTACTATTCCTCTTTTGATTATTAATTTTTGTTGTTGTTGTATTCATTAATTATCTTCCTGAAATGAGAGCAAAATAAAAAAAGCGCTTTTTTGATCGGTTTGTATGTTACTTTCGCTATAGGTTATGTTCGCTATTCCCCTTTTGATTATTAATTTTTGTTCTTGATGTATTAATTAATTATCTTCCTGAAATAAGAGCAAATAAAAATGGCGCTTATTTGATCCCTTTGTAGGTTATGTTCACTATAGGTTATGTTCGCTATTCCCCTTTTGATTATTGATTTTTGTTGTTGTTGTATTAATTAATTATCTTCCTGAATTGAGAGCAAAATAAAAACCGCGCTTATTTGATCCCTTTGTAGGTTATGTTCGCTATAGGTTATGTTCGCTATTCCCCTTTTGATTATTAATTTTTGTTGTTGTGTATTAATTAATTATCTTCCTGAAATGAGAGCAAAATAAAAAACCGCGCTTATTTGATCGGTTTGTATGTTATGTTCGCTATAGGTTATGTTCGCTATTCCCCTTTTGATTATTAATTTTTGTTGTTGTTGTATTAATTAATTATCTTCCTGAAATGAGAGCAAAATAAAAATGCGCTTATTTGATCGGTTTGTATGTTATGTTCGCTATAGGTTATGTTCGCTATTCCCTTTTGATTATTAATTTTGATGTTGTTGTATTAATTAATTATCTTCCTGAAATGAGAGCAAAAATAAAAACCGGCGCTTATTTGATCGGTTTGTAGGTTACTGTTCGCTATAGGTTATGTTCACTATTCCCCTTTTGATTATTAATTTTTGATGTTGATGTATTAATTAATTATCTTCCTGAAATAGAGCAAAATAAAAATGGCGCTTATTGATCGGTTTGTAGGTTATGTTCGCTATAGGTTATGTTCGCTATTCCCCTTTGATTATTATTTTTGTTGTTGTTGTATTAATTAATTATCTTCCTGAAATGAGAGCAAAATAAAAAGTGCGCTTATTTGATCGGTTTGTAGGTTATGTTCGCTATAGGTTATGTTCACTATTCCCCTTTTGATTATTAATTTTTGATGTTGTTGTATTAATTGAATTATCTTCCTGAAATGAGAGCATAAATAAAAATGCGCCTTATTTGATCGGTTTGTAGGTATGTTCGTTATAGGTTATGTTCACTATTCCCCTTTTGATTATTAATTTTTGATGTTGTTGTATTAATTAATTATCTTCCTGAAATGAGAGCAAATAAAAAAAGCGCTTATTTGATCGGTTTGTATGTACTTTCGCTTATAGGTTTGTTCGCTATTCTCCCTTTGATTATTAATTTTTTGTTTGTTGTATTAATTAATTATCTTCCTGAATAAGAGCAAATAAAAATGGCGCTTATTTGATCGGTTTGTAGGTTATGTTCGCTATAGGTTATGTTCCTATTCCTTTTGATTATTGATTTTTGTTGTTGGTGTCTTATTAATTAATATCTTCTGAAATGAGAGCAAAAAAATAAAAAAAACCGCGCTTATTTGATCGTTTGTAGGTTATGTTCGCTATAGGTTATGTTCGCTATTCCCCTTTTGATTATTAATTGTAGGTTATGTTCACTATAGGTTATGTTCGCTATTCCCCTTTTGATTATTATTTTTTGTTGTTGTTGTATTGATTAATTATCGTCCTGAAATGAGAGCAAAATAAAAACCGTGCTTATTTGATCCCTTTGTAGGTTATGTTCGCTATAGGTTATGTTTACTATTCCTCTTTTGATTATTAATTTTTGTTGTTGTTGTATTAATTAATTATCTTCCTGATGTCAGAGCAAAAAATAAAAAAAACCGCGCTTATTTGATCGGTTTGTATGTTATGTTCGCTATAGGTTATGTTTACTATTCCCCTTTTGATTATTAATTTTTGTTGTTGTTGTATTAATTAATTATCTTCCTGAAATGAGAGCAAAATAAAAAAAGCGCTTTTTTGATCGGTTTGTATGTTACTTTCGCTATAGGTTATGTTCGCTATTCCCCTTTTGATTATTAATTTTTGTTGTTGTTGTATTAATTAATTATCTTCCTGAAATAAGAGCAAATAAAAATGGCGCTTATTTGATCCCTTTGTAGGTTATGTTCGCTATAGGTTATGTTCGCTATTCCCCTTTTGATTATTGATTTTTGTTGTTAGTGTATTATTAATTAATATCTTCCTGAAATGAGAGCAAAAAATAAAAAAAATCGCGCTTATTTGATCGGTTTGTAGGTTATGTTCGCTATAGGTTATGTTCGTTATTCCCCTTTTGATTATTAATTGTAGGTTATGTTCACTATAGGTTATGTTCGCTATTCCCCTTTTGATTATTATTTTTTGTTGTTGTTGTATTGATTAATTATCGTCCTGAAATGAGAGCAAAATAAAAACCGTGCTTATTTGATCCCTTTGTAGGTTATGTTCGCTATAGGTTATGTTTACTATTCCTCTTTTGATTATTAATTTTTGTTGTTGTTGTATTAATTAATTATCTTCCTGATGTCAGAGCAAAAAATAAAAAAAACCGCGCTTATTTGATCGGTTTGTAGGTTATGTTCGCTATAGGTTATGTTCACTATTCCCCTTTTGATTATTAATTTTTGATGTTGTTGTATTAATTAATTATCTTCCTGAAGTGAAGAGCAAAATAAAAAAGCGCTTTTTTGATCGGTTTGTATGTTATGTTCGCTATAGGTTATGTTCGCTATTCCCTTTTGATTATTAATTTTGTTGTTGTTGTATTAATTAATTATCTTCCTGAAATGAGAGCAAAATAATAAAAAAATCGCGCTTATTTGATCGTTTGTAAGTTATGTTCGCTATAGGTTATGTTCACTATTCCCCTTTTGATTATTAATTTTGATGTTGTGTATTAATTAATTATCTTCCTGAGAATGAGAGCAAAATAAAAACCGCGCTTATTTGATCGGTTTGTATGTTATGTTCGCTATAGGTTATGTTCACTATTCCCCTTTGATTATTAATTTTTGATTGTTGTTGTATTAATTAATTATCTTCCTGAAATGAGAGCAAAATAAAAAAAACCGCGCTTATTTGATCCGTTTGTAGGTTATGTTCGCTATAGGTTATGTTCGCTATTACCACTTTTGATTATTAATTTTTGTGTTGTTGTATTAATTAATTATCTTCCTGAATGAGAGCAAAAATAAAAAACCGCGCTTATTTGATCGGTTTGTATGTTATGTTCGCTATAGGTTATGTTCGCTATTCCCCTTTTGATTATTAATTTTTGTTGTTGATGTATTAATTAATTATCTTCCTGAAATGAGAGCAAAATAAAAAATCGGCGCTTATTTGATCGGTTTGTAGGTTATGTTCGCTATAGGTTATGTTCACTATTACCCTTTTGATTATTAATTTTTGTTTTGTGTATTAATTAATTATCTTCCTGAAATAGAGCAAAATAAAAACCGCGCTTATTTGATCCGGTTTGTAGGTTATGTTCGCTATAGGTTATGTTCGCTATTCCCCTTTTGATTATTAATTTTTGTTGTTGTTGTATTAATTAATTATCTTCCTGAAATGAGAGCAAAATAAAAACTGCTTATTTGATCGGTTTGTATGTTACTTTCGCTATAGGTTATGTTCGCTATTCCCCTTTTGATTATTAATTTTTGTTCTTGATGTATTAATTAATTATCTTCCTGAAATAAGAGCAAATAAAAATGGCGCTTATTTGATCCCTTTGTAGGTTATGTTCACTATAGGTTATGTTCGCTATTCCCGTTTTGATTATTGATTTTTGTTGTTGGTGTATTATTAATTAATATCTTCCTGAAATGAGAGAAAAATAAAAACCGTGCTTATTTGATCGGTTTGTATGTTACTTTCGCTATAGGTTATGTTCGCTATTCCCCTTTTGATTATTAATTTTTGTTCTTGATGTATTAATTAATTATCTTCCTGAAATGAGAGCAAAATAAAATTGGCGCTTATTTGATCGGTTTGTAGGTTATGTTCGCTATAGGTTATGTTCGCTATTCCCCTTTTGATTATTAATTTTTGATGTTGTCGTATTAATTAATTATCTTCCTGAAATGAGAGCAAAATAAAAAAAGCGCTTTTTTGTTCGGTTTGTATGTTACTTTCGCTATAGTTTATGTTCGCTATTCTTCTTTTGATTATTAATTTTTGTTGTTGTTGTATTAATTAATTATCTTCCTGAAATAAGAGCAAAAAATAAAAAAAACCGCGCTTATTTGATCGGTTTGTAGATTATTTTCGCTATAGGTTATGTTCGCTATTCCCCTTTTGATTATTAATTTTTGTTCTTGATGTATTAATTAATTATCTTCCTGAAATGAGAGCAAAATAAAATTGGCGCTTATTTGATCGGTTTGTAGGTTATGTTCGCTATAGGTTATGTTCGCTATTCCCCTTTTGATTATTAATTTTTGATGTTGTCGTATTAATTAATTATCTTCCTGAGATGAGAGCAAAATAAAAATGGCACTTATTTGATCGGTTTGTAGGTTATGTTCGTTATAGGTTATGTTCACTATTCCCCTTTTGATTATTAATTTTTGATGTTGATGTATTAATTAATTATCTTCCTGAAATGAGAGCAAATAAAAATGGCGCTTATTTGATCCCTTTGTAGGTTATGTTCACTATAGGTTATGTTCGCTATTCCCCTTTTGATTATTGATTTTTGTTGTTGTTGTATTAATTAATTATCTTCCTGAAATGAGAGAAAAATAAAAACCGTGCTTATTTGATCGGTTTGTATGTTACTTTCGCTATAGGTTATGTTCGCTATTCCCCTTTTGATTATTAATTTTTGTTCTTGATGTATTAATTAATTATCTTCCTGAAATAAGAGCAAATAAAAATGGCGCTTATTTGATCCCTTTGTAGGTTATGTTCACTATAGGTTATGTTCGCTATTACCCTTTTGATTATTAATTTTTGATGTTGTTGTATTAATTAATTATCTTCCTGAATAAGAGCAAAATAAAAATGGCGCTTATTTGATCGGTTTGTAGGTTATGTTCGTTATAGGTTATGTTCACTATTCCCCTTTTGATTATTAATTTTTGATGTTGTTGTATTAATTAATTATCTTCCTGAAATGAGAGCAAAATAAAAATGGCGCTTATTTGATCGGTTTGTAGGTTATGTTCGCTATAGGTTATGTTCACTATTCCCCTTTTGATTATTAATTTTTGATGTTGTATTAATTAATTATCTACCTGAAATGAGAGCAAAATAAAAAAAGCGCTTTTTTGTTCGGTTTGTATGTTACTTTCGCTATAGGTTATGTTCGCTATTCTTCTTTTGATTATTAATTTTTGTTGTTGTTGTATTAATTAATTATCTTCCTGAATTGATGACAAAATAAAAACCGCGCTTATTAGATCGGTTTGGAGGTTATGTTCGCCATAGATTATGTTCGTTAATCCCCTTTTGATTATTAATTTTTGATGTTGTTGTATTAATTAATTATCTTCCTGAAATGAGAGCAAAATAAAAACCGCGCTTATTAGATCGGTTTGTAGGTTATGTTCGTTATAGGTTATGTTCACTATTCCCCTTTTGATTATTAATTTTTGATGTTGTTGTATTCATTAATTATCTTCCTGAAATGAGAGCAAAATAAAATTGGCGCTTATTTGATCGGTTTGTAGGTTATGTTCGCTATTGGTTATTTTCGCTATTCCCCTTTTGATTATTGATTTTTGTTGTTGGTGTATTATTAATTAATATCTTCCTGAAATGAGAGAAAAATAAAAATCGCGTTTATTTGATCGGTTTGTAATGTTATGTTCGTAATAGGTTATGTTCACTATTACCCTTTTGATTATTAATTTTTGTTCTTGATGTATTAATTAATTATCTTCCTGAAATAAGAGCAAATAAAAATGGCGCTTATTTGATCCGTTTGTAGGTTATGTTCACTATAGGTTATGTTCGCTATTCCCCTTTTGATTATTATTTTTTGTTGTTGTTGTATTGATTAATTATCGTCCTGAAATGAGAGCAAAATAAAAACCGTTCTTATTTGATCCCTTTGTAGGTTATGTTCGCTATAGGTTATGTTTACTATTCCTCTTTTGATTATTAATTTTTGTTGTTGTTGTATTCATTAATTATCTTCCTGAAATGAGAGCAAAATAAAAAAAGCGCTTTTTTGATCGGTTTGTATGTTACTTTCGCTATAGGTTATGTTCGCTATTCCCCTTTTGATTATTAATTTTTGTTCTTGATGTATTAATTAATTATCTTCCTGAAATAAGAGCAAATAAAAATGGCGCTTATTTGATCCCTTTGTAGGTTATGTTCACTATAGGTTATGTTCGCTATTCCCCTTTTGATTATTATTTTTTGTTGTTGTTGTATTGATTAATTATCGTCCTGAAATGAGAGCAAAATAAAAACTGTTCTTATTTGATCCCTTTGTAGGTTATGTTCGCTATAGGTTATGTTTACTTTTCCTCTTTTGATTATTAATTTTTGTTGTTGTTGTATTAATTAATTATCTTCCTGAAATGAGAGCAAAAATTAAAAAAAACCGCGCTTATTTGATCGGTTTGAAGGATATGTTCGTTATAGGTTATGTTCACTATTCCCCTTTTGATTATTAATTTTTGATGTTGTTGTATTAATTAATTATCTTCCTGAAATGAGAGCAAAATAAAAAAAGCGCTTTTTTGATCGGTTTGTATGTTACTTTCGCTATAGGTTATGTTCGCTATTCCCCTTTTGATTATTGATTTTTGTTGTTGGTGTATTATTAATTAATATCTTCCTGAAATGAGAGAAAAATAAAAACCGTGCTTATTTGATCGGTGTGTATGTTACTTTCGCTATAGGTTATGTTCGCTATTCCCCTTTTGATTATTAATTTTTATCTTGAAGTATTAATTAATTCTCTTCCTGAAATAAGAGCAAATAAAAATGGCTCTTATTTGATCCCTTTGTAGGTTATGTTCACTATAGGTTATGATCGCTATTCCCCTTTTGATTATTATTTTTTGTTGTTGTTGTATTGATTAATTATCGTCCTGAATGAGAGCAAAATAAAAACCGTGCTTATTTGATCCCTTTGTAGGTTATGTTCGCTATAGGTTATGTTTACTATTCCTCTTTTGATTATTAATTTTTGTTGTTGTTGTATTAATTAATTATCTTCCTGATATCAGAGCAAAAAATAAAAAAAACCGCGCTTATTTGATCGGTTTGTATGTTATGTTCGCCATAGATTATGTTCGTTATTCACCTTTTGATTATTAATTTTTGATGTTGTTGTATTAATTAATTATCTTCCTGAGTTGAGGACAAAATAAAAACCGCGCTTATTAGATCGGTTTGTAGGTTATGTTCGCCATAGATTATGTTCTTATTCCCCTTTTGATTATTAATTTTTGATTGTTGTTGTTTTAATTAATTATTTTCCTGAAATCAGAGCAAAAAATAAAAAAAACCGCGCTTATTTGATCGGTTTGTATGTTATGTTCGCTATAGGTTATGTTCGTTATTCCCCTTTTGATTATTAATTTTGTTGTTGTTGTATGAATTAATCATCTTCCTGAAATGAGAGCAAAATAATAAAAAAATCGCGTTTATTTGATCGGTTTGTAGGTTATGTTCGTTATAGGTTATGTTCACTATTCCCCTTTTGATTATTAATTTTTGATGTTGTTGTATTCATTAATTATCTTCCTGAAATGAGAGCAAAATAAAAAAAGCGCTTTTTTGATCGGTTTGTATGTTACTTTCGCTATAGGTTATGTTCGGTATTCCCCTTTTGATTATTAATTTTTGTTCTTGATGTATTAATTAATTATCTTCCTGAAATAAGAGCAAATAAAAATGGCGCTTATTTGATCCCTTTGTAGGTTATGTTCACTATAGGTTATGTTCGCTATTCCCCCTTTGTTTATTATTTTTTGTTGTTGTTGTATTGATTAATTATCGTCCTGAAATGAGAGAAAAATAAAAACCGTGCTTATTTGATCCCTTTGTAGGTTATGTTCGCTATAGGTTATGTTTACTATTCCTCTTTTGATTATTAATTTTTGTTGTTGTTGTATTAATTAATTATCTTCCTGATATCAGAGCAAAAAATAAAAAAAACCGCGCTTATTTGATCGGTTTGTATGTTATGTTCGCCATAGATTATGTTCGTTATTCACCTTTTGATTATTAATTTTTGATGTTGTTGTATTGATTAATTATCTTCCTGAGTTGAGGACAAAATAAAAACCGCGCTTATTAGATCGGTTTGTAGGTTATGTTCGCCATAGATTATGTTCGTTATTCCCCTTTTGATTATTAATTTTTGATGTTGTTGTATTCATTAATTATCTTCCTGAAATAAGAGCAAAATAAAAAAAGCGCTTTTTTGATCGGTTTGTATGTTACTTTCGCTATAGGTTATGATTACTATTCCTCTTTTGATTATTAATTTTTGTTGTTGTTGTATTAATTAATTATCTTCCTGAAATCAGAGCAAAAAATAAAAAAAACCGCGCTTATTTGATCGGTTTGTATGTTATGTTCGCTATAGGTTATGTTCGTTATTCCCCTTTTGATTATTAATTTTTGTTGTTGTTGTATGAATTAATCATCTTCCTGAAATGAGAGCAAAATAATAAAAAAAATCGCGTTTATTTGATCGGTTTGTAGGTTATGTTCGTTATAGGTTATGTTCACTATTCCCCTTTTGATTATTAATTTTTGATGTTGTTGTATTCATTAATTATCTTCCTGAAATGAGAGCAAAATAAAAAAAGCGCTTTTTTGATCGGTTTGTATGTTACTTTCGCTATAGGTTATGTTCGCTATTCCCCTTTTGATTATTAATTTTTGTTCTTGATGTATTAATTAATTATCTTCCTGAAATAAGAGCAAATAAAAATGGCGCTTATTTGATCCCTTTGTAGGTTATGTTCACTATAGGTTATGTTCGCTATTCCCGTTTTGATTATTGATTTTTGTTGTTGGTGTATTATTAATTAATATCTTCCTGAAATGAGAGCAAAAAATAAAAAAAACCGCGCTTATTGATCGGTTTGTAGGTTATGTTCGCTATAGGTTATGTTTACTATTCCCCTTTTGATTATTAATTGTAGGTTATGTTCACTATAAGGTTATGTTTCGCTATTCCCCTTTTGATTATTATTTTTTGTTGTTGTGTATTGATTAATTATCGTCCTGAAATGAGAGCAAAATAAAAACCGTGCTTATTTGATCCCTTTGTAGGTTATGTTCGCTATAGGTTATGTTTACTATTCCTCTTTTGATTATTAATTTTTGTTGTTGTTGTAATTAATTAATTATTCTTCCTGATGTCAGAGCAAAAAATAAAAAAAACCGCGCTTATTTGATCGGTTTGTATGTTATGTTCGCTATAGGTTATGTTCACTATTCCCCTTTTGATTATTAATTTTTGATGTTGTTGTATTCATTAATTATCTTCCTGAAGTGAAAGCAAAATAAAAAAGCGCTTTTTGTGATCGGTTTGTATGTTATGTTCGCTATAGGTTATGTTCGCTATTCCCCTTTTGATTATTAATTTTTGTTCTTGATGTATTAATTAATTATCTTCCTGAAATAAGAGCAAATAAAAATGGCGCTTATTTGATCCCTTTGTAGGTTATGTTCACTATAGGTTATGTTCGCTATTCCCCTTTTGATTATTATTTTTTGTTGTTGTTGTATTGATTAATTATCGTCCTGAAATGAGAGCAAAATAAAAACCGTGCTTATTTGATCCCTTTGTAGGTTATGTTCGCTATAGGTTATGTTTACTATTCCTCTTTTGATTATTATTTTTGTTGTTGTTGTATTAATTAATTAGCTTCCTGATATCAGAGCAAAAAATAAAAAAAACCGCGCTTATTTGATCGGTTTGTATGTTATGTTCCCTATAGGTTATGATCGTTATTCCCCTTTGATTATTAATTTTGTTGTTGGTGTATTATTAATTAATCATCTTCCTGAAATGAGAGCAAAATAATAAAAAAAAATCGCGCTTATTTGATCGGTTTGTAAGTTATGTTCGCTATAGGTTATGTTCACTATTACCCTTTTGATTATTAATTTTTGTTGTTGTGTATTAATTAATTATCTTCCTGAGATGAGAGCAAAATAAAAACCGCGCTTATTTTATCGGTTTGTATGTTATGTTCGCTATAGGTTATGTTTACTATTCCCCTTTTGATTATTAATTTTTGTTGTTGTTGTATTAATTAATTATCTTCCTGAAATCAGAGCAAAATAAAAAACCGCGCTTATTTGATCGGTTTGTATGTTATGTTCGCTATAGGTTTGTTCGCTATTCCACTTTTGATTATTAATTTTTGTTGTTGTTGTATTAATTAATTATCTTCCTGAAATGAGAGCAAAATAAAAAATCGCGCTTATTTGATCGGTTTGTAGGTTATGTTCGTTATAGGTTATGTTCGCTATTCCCCTTTTGATTATTAATTTTTGATGTTGTTGTATTAATTAATTATCTACCTGAAATGAGAACAAAATAAAAAAGCGCTTTTTTGTTCGGTTTGTATGTTACTTTCGCTATAGGTTATGTTCGCTATTCTTCTTTTGATTATTAATTTGTTGTTGTTGTTGTAATTAATTAATTATCTTCCGTGAAATTGATGACAAAATAAAAACCGCGCTTATTAGATCGATTTGTAGGTTATGTTCGCCATAGATTATGTTCGTTAATCCCCTTTTGATTATTAATTTTTGTTGTTGTTGTATTAATTAATTATCTTCCTGAAATCAGAGCAAAATAAAAACCGCGCTTATTTTATCGGTTTGTAGGTTATGTTCGTTATAGGTTATGTTCACTATGACC
>JACCIA010000204.1:0-21019 GCA_018906985.1 Apocrypta bakeri
CTAGATAAAACACTTCAACTAGAAAATGAGCAATACAGTATCTGATACGCATGTGAAACCGTTAAACAAAGTATTGTTACATCTGACCATTTTAACTGCATACATGACTGGGACAGTCCAGAACTGGATTAGCGCATTCAAATTGGTTATATTGCAAGGCGAACTCATGGTTAGAAATCAATAAAACAAAGTACGAGCAGTACAGGTTCTGATAAGCATCTTAAACTGTTAAACCTAGTATCGCTACATCTAACCATTTTAACTGCATACAGCATTGGAACAGTACACAACTAGTTCAGGAAACAATTTCCTTGGTGGTAATGGACGGTGAAATAAAAGATAATACACTTAAACTAGAAATGAGCAATACAGTATCTGATACGCATGTGAAACCGTTAAACGTAGTATTGTTACATCTGACCATTTTAACTGCATACATGACTGGTACAGTCCAGAACTGGTTAGAAGCAGTCTAACTGTTCACATTCAAGGCGAACTCATGGTTAGAATTCAATAAAACAAGTACGAGCAATACAGGTTCTGATAAGCATCTTTAACTGTTAACCTAGTATCGTTATATTCTAACCATTTTAACAGCATACAGCATTGGAACAGTAGACAACTCGTTCAGGAACAATTTCCTTAGTGGTAATGGACTGTGAATTATCAGATAAAACACTTAAACAGAAAATGAGCAATATAGGATCTGATACGCATGTGAAACCGTTAAACGTAGTATTGTTACATCTGGCAATTTGAACGGCATACATGATTGGTACAGTTCAGAACTGGTTAGAAGCAGTCTAACTGTTCATATTGCTAGGCGAACTCATGGTTAGAATCAATAAAACAAAGTACGAGCAATTAAGGTTCTGATAAGCATCTTAAACTGTTAAACCTAGTATCGTTACATTTAACCATTTTAACTGCATACAGCATTGGAACAGTACACAAACAGGTTCAGGAACAATTTCCTTGGTGGTAACTGACTGTGAAATACTAGATAAAACACTTCAACTAGAAAATGAGCAATACAGTATCTGATACGCATGTGAAACCGTTAAACGTAGTATTGTTACATCTGACCATTTTAACTGCATACATGACTGGTACAGTTCAGAACTGGTTAGAAGCAGTCTAACTGTTCATATTGCTAGGCGAACTCATGGTTAGAAATCAATAAACAAAGTACGAGCAATTAAGGTTCTGATAAGCATCTTAAACTGTTAAACCTAGTAATCATTACATTTAACCATTTTAACTGCATACAGCATTGGAACAGTACACAACTGGTTCAGGAACAATTTCCTTGGTGGTAATGGACTGTGAAATACTAGATAAAACACTTCAACTAGAAAATGAGCAATACAGTATCTGATACGCATGTGAAACCGTTAAACGTAGTATTGTTACATCTGACCATTTTAACTGCATACATGACTGGTACAGTCCAGAACTGGTTAGAAGCAGTCTAACTGTTCATATTGCAAGGCGAACTCATGGTTAGAAATCAATAAAACAAGGTACGAGCAATACAGGTTCTGATAAGCATCTTAAACTGTTAAACCTAGTATCGTTACATCTAACCATTTTAACTGCATACAGCGTTGGAACTGTACACAACTGGTTCAGGAACAATTTCTCTCATGGTTAGAAATCAATAAAACAAAGCAATACAGGTTCTGTTAAGCATCTTAAACTGTTAAACCTAGTATCGTTACATTTAACCATTTTAACTGCATACAGCATTGGAACAGTACACAACTGGTTCACGAACAATTTTCTTGGTGGTAATGGACGGTGAAATACGAGATAAAACACTTCAACTAGAAAATGAGCAATACAGTATCTGATACGCATATGAAACCGTTAAACAAAGTATTGTTACATCTGACCATTTTAACTGCATACATGACTGGGACAGTCCAGAACTGGATTAGAGCATTCAAATTGGTTATATTGCAAGGCGAACTCATGGTTAGAAATCAATAAAACAAAGTACGAGCAGTACAGGTTCTGATAAGCATCTTAAACTGTTAAACCAAGTAACGCTACATCTAACCATTTTAACTGCATACAGCATTGGAACAGTACACAACTAGTTCAGGAACAATTTCCTTGGTGGTAATGGACGGTGAAATAAAAGATAATACACTTAAACTAGAAAATGAGCAATACAGTATCTGATACGCATGTGAAACCGTTAAACGTAGTATTGTTACATCTGACCATTTTAACTGCATACATGACTGGTACAGTCCAGAACTGGTTAGAAACAGTTTAACTGTTCACATTCAAGGCGAACTCATGGTTAGAATTCAATAAAACAAAGTACGAGCAATACAGGTTCTGATAAGCATCTTTAACTGTTAAACCTAGTATCGTTATATCTAACCATTTTAACAGCATACAGCATTGGAACAGTAGACATCTCGTTCAGGAACAATTTCCTTAGTGGTAATGGACTGTGAATTATCAGATAAAACACTTAAACAGAAAAATGAGCAATATAGGATCTGATACGCATGTGAAACCGTTAAACGTAGTATTGTTACATCTGGCGATTTGAACGGCATACATGATTGGTACAGTTCAGAACTGGTTAGAAGCAGTCTAACTGTTCATATTGCTAGGCGAACTCATGGTTAGAAATCAATAAAACAAAGTACGAGCAATTAAGGTTCTGATAAGCATCTTAAACTGTTAAACCTAGTATCGTTACATTTAACCATTTTAACTGCATACAGCATTGGAACAGTACACAACTGGTTCAGGAACAATTTCTTTGGTGGTAACGGACTGTGAAATACTAGATAAAACACTTCAACTAGAAAATGAGCAATACAGGATCTGATACACATGTGAAACCTTTAAACGTAGTATTGTTACAACTGACCATTTTAACTGCATACATAACTGGTACAGACCAGAACTGGTTAGAAGCAGTCTAACTGTTCATATTCGAGGCGAACTCATGGTTAGAAATCAATAAAACAAAGTACGAGCAATACAGGATCTGATAAGCATCTTAAACTGTTAAACCTAGTATTGTTACATCTAACCACTTTAACTGCATACAGCATTGTAACTGTACACAACTGGTTCAGGAATAATTTTCTTGGTGGTAATGGACGGTGAAATACCAGATAAGAAACTTAAACTAGAAAATGAGCAATACAGGATCTGATACGCATGTGAAACCGGTAAACGTAGTATTGTTACATCTGACCATTTTAACTGCATACATAACTGGTACAGTCCAGAACTGGTATAGAGCATTCAAATTGTTCGTATTGCAAGGCGAACTCATGGTTAGAAATAAATAAAACAAAGTACGAGCAATACATGTTCTGATGAGCACCTTAAACTGTTAAACCTAGTATCGTTATATCTAACCATGTTAACTGCATACAGCATTGGAACAGTACACAACTGGTTAAGGAACAATTTCCTTGGAGGTAATGGACGGTGAAATACCAGATAAGAAACTTAAACTAGAAAATGAGCAATACAGGATCTGATACGCATGTGAAACCGTTAAACGTAGTATTGTTTCATCTGACCATTTTAACTGCATACATGACTGGGACAGACCAGAACTGGTTTAGAGCATTCAAATTGTACATATTTTAAGGCGAACTCATGGTTAGAAATCAATAAAACAAAGTACGAGCAATAAAGTTTCTGATAAGTATCTTAAACTGTTAAACCTAGTATCGTTACATCTAACCACTTTAACTGCATACAGCATTGGAACTGTACACAACTGGTTCACGAACAATTTTCTTGGTGGTAATGGACGGTGAAATACTAGATAAAACACTTCAACTAGAAAATGAGCAATACAGTATCTGATACGCATGTGAAACCGTTAAACAAAGTATTGTTACATCTGACCATTTTAACTGCATACATGACTGGGACAGTCCAGAACTGGATTAGAGCATTCAAATTGGTTATATTGCAAGGCGAACTCATGGTTAGAAATCAATAAAACAAAGTACGAGCAGTACAGGTTCTGATAAGCATCTTAAACTGTTAAACCTAGTATCGCTACATCTAACCATTTTAACTGCATACAGCATTGGAACAGTACACAACTAGTTCAGGAACAATTTCCTTGGTGGTAATGGACGGTGAAATAAAAGATAATACACTTAAACTAGAAAATGAGCAATACAGTATCTGATACGCATGTGAAACCGTTAAACGTAGTATTGTTACATCTGACCATTTTAACTGCATACATGACTGGTACAGTCCAGAACTGGTTAGAAGCAGTCTAACTGTTCACATTCAAGGCGAACTCATGGTTAGAATTCAATAAAACAAAGTACGAGCAATACAGGTTCTGATAAGCATCTTTAACTGTTAAACCTAGTATCGTTATATCTAACCATTTTAACAGCATACAGCATTGGAACAGTAGACAACTCGTTCAGGAACAATTTCCTTAGTGGTAATGGACTGTGAATTATCAGATAAAACACTTAAACAGAAAAATGAGCAATATAGGATCTGATACGCATGTGAAACCGTTAAACGTAGTATTGTTACATCTGGCAATTTGAACGGCATACATGATTGGTACAGTTCAGAACTGGTTAGAAGCAGTCTAACTGTTCATATTGCTAGGCGAACTCATGGTTAGAAATCAATAAAACAAAGTACGAGCAATTAAGGTTCTGATAAGCATCTTAAACTGTTAAACCTAGTATCGTTACATTTAACCATTTTAACTGCATACAGCATTGGAACAGTACACAACAGGTTCAGGAACAATTTCCTTGGTGGTAACGGACTGTGAAATACTAGATAAAACACTTCAACTAGAAAATGAGCAATACAGTATCTGATACGCATGTGAAACCGTTAAACGTAGTATTGTTACATCTGACCATTTTAACTGCATACATGACTGGTACAGTTCAGAACTGGTTAGAAGCAGTCTAACTGTTCATATTGCTAGGCGAACTCATGGTTAGAAATCAATAAACAAAGTACGAGCAATTAAGGTTCTGATAAGCATCTTAAACTGTTAAACCTAGTATCATTACATTTAACCATTTTAACTGCATACAGCATTGGAACAGTACACAACTGGTTCAGGAACAATTTCCTTGGTGGTAATGGACTGTGAAATACTAGATAAAACACTTCAACTAGAAAATGAGCAATACAGTATCTGATACGCATGTGAAACCGTTAAACGTAGTATTGTTACATCTGACCATTTTAACTGCATACATGACTGGTACAGTCCAGAACTGGTTAGAAGCAGTCTAACTGTTCATATTGCAAGGCGAACTCATGGTTAGAAATCAATAAAACAAGGTACGAGCAATACAGGTTCTGATAAGCATCTTAAACTGTTAAACCTAGTATCGTTACATCTAACCATTTTAACTGCATACAGCGTTGGAACTGTACACAACTGGTTCAGGAACAATTTCTCTCATGGTTAGAAATCAATAAAACAAAGTACGAGCAATACAGGTTCTGTTAAGCATCTTAAACTGTTAAACCTAGTATCGTTACATTTAACCATTTTAACTGCATACAGCATTGGAACAGTACACAACTGGTTCACGAACAATTTTCTTGGTGGTAATGGACGGTGAAATACTAGATAAAACACTTCAACTAGAAAATGAGCAATACAGTATCTGATACGCATATGAAACCGTTAAACAAAGTATTGTTACATCTGACCATTTTAACTGCATACATGACTGGGACAGTCCAGAACTGGATTAGAGCATTCAAATTGGTTATATTGCAAGGCGAACTCATGGTTAGAAATCAATAAAACAAAGCAATACAGGTTCTGTTAAGCATCTTAAACTGTTAAACCTAGTATCGTTACATTTAACCATTTTAACTGCATACAGCATTGGAACAGTACACAACTGGTTCACGAACAATTTTCTTGGTGGTAATGGACGGTGAAATACGAGATAAAACACTTCAACTAGAAAATGAGCAATACAGTATCTGATACGCATGTGAAACCGTTAAACAAAGTATTGTTACATCTGACCATTTTAACTGCATACATGACTGGGACAGTCCAGAACTGGATTAGAGCATTCAAATTGGTTATATTGCAAGGCGAACTCATGGTTAGAAATCAATAAAACAAAGTACGAGCAATTAAGGTTCTGATAAGCATCTTAAACTGTTAAACCAAGTAACGCTACATCTAACCATTTTAACTGCATACAGCATTGGAACAGTACACAACTAGTTCAGGAACAATTTCCTTGGTGGTAATGGACGGTGAAATAAAAGATAATACACTTAAACTAGAAAATGAGCAATACAGTATCTGATACGCATGTGAAACCGTTAAACGTAGTATTGTTACATCTGACCATTTTAACTGCATACATGACTGGTACAGTCCAGAACTGGTTAGAAACAGTCTAACTGTTCACATTCAAGGCGAACTCATGGTTAGAATTCAATAAAACAAAGTACGAGCAATACAGGTTCTGATAAGCATCTTTAACTGTTAAACCTAGTATCGTTATATCTAACCATTTTAACTGCATACAGCATTGGAACAGTACACAACTGGTTCACGAATAATTTCCTTGGTGGTAATTGACGGTGAAATACTAGATAAAACACTTAAACTAGAAAATGAGCATTACAGTATCTGATACGCATGTGAATCCGTTAAACGTAGTATTGTTACATCTGACCATTTTAACTGCAGACATGACTGGTACAGTCCAGAACTGGTATAGAGCATTCAAATTGTTCATATTGCAAGGCGAAAACATGGTTAGAAATCAATAAAACAAGGTTCGAGCAATACAGGTTCTGATAAGCATCTTAAACTGTTAAACCTAGTATCGTCACATCTAACCACTTTAACTGCATACAGCATTGGAACTGTACACAACTGGTTCAGGAACAATTTCCTTGGTGGTAATGGACGGTGAAATACTAGATAAAACACTTCAACTAGAAAATGAGCAATACAGTATCTGATACGCATGTGAATCCGTTAAACGTAGTATTGTTACATCTGACCATTTTAACTGCATACATGACTGGTACAGTTCAGAACTGGTTAGAAGCAGTCTAACTGTTCATATTGCTAGGCGAACTCATGGTTAGAAATCAATAAAACAAAGTATGAGCAATTAAGGTTCTGATAAGCATCTTAAACTGTTAAACCTAGTATCGGTACATCTAACCATTTTAACTGCATACAGCATTGGAACAGTACACAACTGGTTCAGGAACAATTTCCTTGGTGGTAATGGACGGTGAAATACCAGATAAAACAATTAAACTAGAAAATGAGCAATACAGGATCTGATACACATGTGAAACCTTTAAACGTAGTATTGTTACAACTGACCATTTTAACTGCATACATAACTGGTACAGACCAGAACTGGTTAGAAGCAGTCTAACTGTTCATATTCGAGGCGAACTCATGGTTAGAAATCAATAAAACAAAGTACGAGCAATACAGGATCTGATAAGCATCTTAAACTGTTAAACCTAGTATTGTTACATCTAACCACTTTAACTGCATACAGCATTGTAACTGTACACAACTGGTTCAGGAATAATTTTCTTGGTGGTAATGGACGGTGAAATACCAGATAAGAAACTTAAACTAGAAAATGAGCAATACAGGATCTGATACGCATGTGAAACCGGTAAACGTAGTATTGTTACATCTGACCATTTTAACTGCATACATAACTGGTACAGTCCAGAACTGGTATAGAGCATTCAAATTGTTCGTATTGCAAGGCGAACTCATGGTTAGAAATAAATAAAACAAAGTACGAGCAATACATGTTCTGATGAGCACCTTAAACTGTTAAACCTAGTATCGTTATATCTAACCATGTTAACTGCATACAGCATTGGAACAGTACACAACTGGTTAAGGAACAATTTCCTTGGAGGTAATGGACGGTGAAATACCAGATAAGAAACTTAAACTAGAAAATGAGCAATACAGGATCTGATACGCATGTGAAACCGTTAAACGTAGTATTGTTTCATCTGACCATTTTAACTGCATACATGACTGGGACAGACCAGAACTGGTTTAGAGCATTCAAATTGTACATATTTTAAGGCGAACTCATGGTTAGAAATCAATAAAACAAAGTACGAGCTATAAAGTTTCTGATAAGTATCTTAAACTGTTAAACCTAGTATCGTTACATCTAACCACTTTAACTGCATACAGCATTGGAACTGTACACAACTGGTTCACGAACAATTTTCTTGGTGGTAATGGACGGTGAAATACTAGATAAAACACTTCAACTAGAAAATGAGCAATACAGTATCTGATACGCATGTGAAACCGTTAAACAAAGTATTGTTACATCTGACCATTTTAACTGCATACATGACTGGGACAGTCCAGAACTGGATTAGAGCATTCAAATTGGTTATATTGCAAGGCGAACTCATGGTTAGAAATCAATAAAACAAAGTACGAGCAGTACAGGTTCTGATAAGCATCTTAAACTGTTAAACCTAGTATCGCTACATCTAACCATTTTAACTGCATACAGCATTGGAACAGTACACAACTAGTTCAGGAACAATTTCCTTGGTGGTAATGGACGGTGAAATAAAAGATAATACACTTAAACTAGAAAATGAGCAATACAGTATCTGATACGCATGTGAAACCGTTAAACGTAGTATTGTTACATCTGACCATTTTAACTGCATACATGACTGGTACAGTCCAGAACTGGTTAGAAGCAGTCTAACTGTTCACATTCAAGGCGAACTCATGGTTAGAATTAAATAAAACAAAGTACGAGCAATACAGGTTCTGATAAGCATCTTTAACTGTTAAACCTAGTATCGTTATATCTAACCATTTTAACAGCATACAGCATTGGAACAGTAGACAACTCGTTCAGGAACAATTTCCTTAGTGGTAATGGACTGTGAATTATCAGATAAAACACTTAAACAGAAAAATGAGCAATACAGTATCTGATACGCATGTGAAACCGTTAAACGTAGTATTGCTACATCTGACCATTTTAACTGCATACATGACTGGTACAGTTCAGAACTGGTTAGAAGCAGTCTAACTGTTCATATTGCTAGGCGAACTCATGGTTAGAAATCAATAAACAAAGTACGAGCAATTAAGGTTCTGATAAGCATCTTAAACTGTTAAACCTAGTATCATTACATTTAACCATTTTAACTGCATACAGCATTGGAACTGTACACAACTGGTTCAGGAACAATTTCTCTCATGGTTAGAAATCAATAAAACAAAGTACGAGCAATACAGGTTCTGTTAAGCATCTTAAACTGTTAATCCTAGTATCGTTACATTTAACCATTTTAACTGCATACAGCATTGGAACAGTACACAACTGGTTCACGAACAATTTTCTTGGTGGTAATGGACGGTGAAATACTAGATAAAACACTTCAACTAGAAAATGAGCAATACAGTATCTGATACGCATATGAAACCGTTAAACAAAGTATTGTTACATCTGACCATTTTAACTGCATACATGACTGGGACAGTCCAGAACTGGATTAGAGCATTCAAATTGGTTATATTGCAAGGCGAACTCATGGTTAGAAATCAATAAAACAAAGCAATACAGGTTCTGTTAAGCATCTTAAACTGTTAAACCAAGTAACGCTACATCTAACCATTTTAACTGCATACAGCATTGGAACAGTACACAACTGGTTCAGGAACAATTTCTTTGGTGGTAACGGACTGTGAAATACTAGATAAAACACTTCAACTAGAAAATGAGCAATACAGTATCTGATACGCATGTGAAACCGTTAAACGTAGTATTGTTACATCTGACCATTTTAACTGCATACATGACTGGTACAGTTCAGAACTGGTTAGAAGCAGTCTAACTGTTCATATTGCTAGGCGAACTCATGGTTAGAAATCAATAAAACAAAGTATGAGCAATTAAGGTTCTGATAAGCATCTTAAACTGTTAAACCTAGTATCGGTACATCTAACCATTTTAACTGCATACAGCATTGGAACAGTACACAACTGGCTCAGGAACAATTTCCTTGGTGGTAATGGACGGTGAAATACCAGATAAGAAACTTAAACTAGAAAATGAGCAATACAGGATCTGATACGCATGTGAAACCGGTAAACGTAGTATTGTTACATCTGACCATTTTAACTGCATACATGACTGGTACAGTCCAGAACTGGTTAGAAGCAGTCTAACTGTTCACATTCAAGGCGAACTCATGGTTAGAATTCAATAAAACAAAGTACGAGCAATACAGGTTCTGATAAGCATCTTTAACTGTTAAACCTAGTATCGTTATATCTAACCATTTTAACAGCATACAGCATTGGAACAGTAGACAACTCGTTCAGGAACAATTTCCTTAGTGGTAATGGACTGTGAATTATCAGATAAAACACTTAAACAGAAAAATGAGCAATATAGGATCTGATACGCATGTGAAACCGTTAAACGTAGTATTGTTACATCTGGCAATTTGAACGGCATACATGGTTGGTACAGTTCAGAACTGGTTAGAAGCAGTCTAACTGTTCATATTGCTAGGCGAACTCATGGTTAGAAATCAATAAAACAAAGTACGAGCAATTAAGGTTCTGATAAGCATCTTAAACTGTTAAACCTAGTATCGTTACATTTAACCATTTTAACTGCATACAGCATTGGAACAGTACACAACTGGTTCAGGAACAATTTCCTTGGTGGTAACGGACTG
The DNA here is from genome assembly GCA_018906985.1 of Apocrypta bakeri. Taxonomy (NCBI): domain Eukaryota; kingdom Metazoa; phylum Arthropoda; class Insecta; order Hymenoptera; family Pteromalidae; genus Apocrypta; species Apocrypta bakeri. The sequence continues at coordinate 10,759 of JACCIA010000204.1, forward strand.
TGAAATACTAGATAAAACACTTCAACTAGAAAATGAGCAATACAGTATCTGATACGCATGTGAAACCGTTAAACGTAGTATTGCTACATCTGACCATTTTAACTGCATACATGACTGGTACAGTTCAGAACTGGTTAGAAGCAGTCTAACTGTTCATATTGCTAGGCGAACTCATGGTTAGAAATCAATAAACAAAGTACGAGCAATTAAGGTTCTGATAAGCATCTTAAACTGTTAAACCTAGTATCGGTACATCTAACCATTTTAACTGCATACAGCATTGGAACAGTACACAACTGGTTCAGGAACAATTTCCTTGGTGGTAATGGACGGTGAAATACCAGATAAAACAATTAAACTAGAAAATGAGCAATACAGGATCTGATACACATGTGAAACCTTTAAACGTAGTATTGTTACAACTGACCATTTTAACTGCATACATAACTGGTACAGACCAGAACTGGTATAGAGCATTCAAATTGTTCGTATTGCAAGGCGAACTCATGGTTAGAAATAAATAAAACAAAGTACGAGCAATACATGTTCTGATGAGCATCTTAAACTGTTAAACCTAGTATCGTTACATCTAACCACTTTAACTGCATACAGCATTGTAACTGTACACAACTGGTTCAGGAATAATTTTCTTGGTGGTAATGGACGGTGAAATACCAGATAAGAAACTTAAACTAGAAAATGAGCAATACAGGATCTGATACGCATGTGAAACCGGTAAACGTAGTATTGTTACATCTGATCATTTTAACTGCATACATAACTGGTACAGTCCAGAACTGGTATAGAGCATTCAAATTGTTCGTATTGCAAGGCGAACTCATGGTTAGAAATAAATAAAACAAAGTACGAGCAATACATGTTCTGATGAGCATCTTAAACTGTTAAACCTAGTATCGTTATATCTAACCATGTTAACTGCATACAGCATTGGAACAGTACACAACTGGTTAAGGAACAATTTCCTTGGAGGTAATGGACGGTGAAATACCAGATAAGAAACTTAAACTAGAAAATGAGCAATACAGGATCTGATACGCATGTGAAACCGTTAAACGTAGTATTGTTTCATCTGACCATTTTAACTGCATACATGACTGGTACAGTCCAGAACTGGTTCAGAGCATTCACATTGTTCATTTTGCAAGGCGAACTCATGGTTAGAAATAAATATAAACAAAGTACGAGCAATACAGGATCTGATAAGCATCTTAAACTGTTAAACCTAGTATCGTTATATCTAACCATTTTAACTGCATACAGCATTGGAACAGTACACAACTGGTTAAGGAACAATTTCCTTGGAGGTAATGGACTGTGAATTATCACATAAAACACTTAAACAGAAAAATGAGCAATACAGGATTTGATACGCCTGTGAAACCGTTAAACGTAGTATTGTTTCATCTGACCATTTGAACCGAAAACATGATTGGTACAGTCCAGAACTGGTTAGAAGCAGTCTAACTGTTCATATTCGAGGCGAACTCATGGTTAGAAATCAATAAAACAAAGTACGAGCAATACAGGATCTGATAAGCATCTTAAACTGTTAAACCTAGTATTGTTACATCTAACCACTTTAACTGCATACAGCATTGGAATTGTACACAACTAGTTCACGAACAATTTTCTTGGTGGTAATGGACGGTGAAATACCAGATAAGAAACTTAAACTAGAAAATGAGCAATACAGGATCTGATACGCATGTGAAACCGTTAAACGTAGTATTGTTACATCTGACCATTTTAACTGCATACATGACATAACTAGTACAGTCCAGAACTGGTATAGAGCATTCAAATTGTTCATATTGCAAGGCGAACTCATGGTTAGAAATCAATAAAACAAAGTACGAGCAATACAGGTTCTGATGAGCATCTTAAACTGTTAAACCTAGTATCGTTACATCTAACCATTTTAACTGCATACAGCATTGGAACAGTACACAACTGGTTAAGGAACAATTTCCTTGGAGGTAATGGACGGTGAAATACCAGATAAAATACTTAAACTAGAAAATAAGCAATACAGGATCTGATACACATTTGAAACCGTTAAACGTAGTATTGTTACATCTGACCATTTTAAATGCATACATAACTGGTACAGACCAGAACTGGTTAGAAGCAATCTAACTATTCAAATTCGAGGCGAACTCATGGTTAGAAATTAATAAAACAAAGTACGAGCAATACAGGTTCTGATAAGCATCTTAAACTGTTAAACCTAGTATCGTTACATCTAACCATTTTAACAGCATACAGCATTGGAACAGTAGACATCTCGTTCAGGAACAATTTCCTTAGTGGTAATGGACTGTGAATTATCAGATAAAACACTTAAACAGAAAAATGAGCAATATAGGATCTGATACGCATGTGAAACCGTTAAACGTAGTATTGTTACATCTGGCAATTTGAACGGCATACATGATTGGTACAGTTCAGAACTGGTTAGAAGCAGTCTAACTGTTCATATTGCTAGGCGAACTCATGGTTAGAAATCAATAAAACAAAGTACGAGCAATTAAGGTTCTGATAAGCATCTTAAACTGTTAAACCTAGTATCGTTACATCTAACCATTTTAACTGCATACAGCATTGGAACAGTACACAACTGGTTCAGGAACAATTTCTTTGGTGGTAACGGACTGTGAAATACTAGATAAAACACTTCAACTAGAAAATGAGCAATACAGTATCTGATACGCATGTGAAACCGTTAAACGTAGTATTGTTACATCTGACCATTTTAACTGCATACATGACTGGTACAGTTCAGAACTGGTTAGAAGCAGTCTAACTGTTCATATTGCTAGGCGAACTCATGGTTAGAAATCAATAAAACAAAGTATGAGCAATTAAGGTTCTGATAAGCATCTTAAACTGTTAAACCTAGTATCGGTACATCTAACCATTTTAACTGCATACAGCATTGGAACAGTACACAACTGGTTCAGGAACAATTTCCTTGGTGGTAATGGACGGTGAAATACCAGATAAAACAATTAAACTAGAAAATGAGCAATACAGGATCTGATACACATGTGAAACCTTTAAACGTAGTATTGTTACAACTGACCATTTTAACTGCATACATAACTGGTACAGACCAGAACTGGTTAGAAGCAGTCTAACTGGTCATATTCGAGGCGAACTCATGGTTAGAAATCAATAAAACAAAGTACGAGCAATACATGTTCTGATGAGCATCTTAAACTGTTAAACCTAGTATCGTTATATCTAACCATTTTAACTGCATACAGCATTGGAACAGTACACAACTGGTTCAGGAATAATTTTCTTGGTGGTAATGGACTGTGAATTATCACATAAAACACTTAAACAGAAAAATGAGCAATACAGGATCTGATACGCCTGTGAAACCGTTAAACGTAGTATTGTTTCATCTGACCATTTGAACCGAAAACATGATTGGTACAGTCCAGAACTGGTTAGAAGCAGTCTAACTGTTCATATTCGAGGCGAACTCATGGTTAGAAATCAATAAAACAAAGTACGAGCAATACAGGATCTGATAAGCATCTTAAACTGTTAAACCTAGTATTGTTACATCTAACCACTTTAACTGCATACAGCATTGGAACTGTACACAACTAGTTCACGAACAATTTTCTTGGTGGTAATGGACGGTGAAATACCAGATAAGAAACTTAAACTAGAAAATGAGCAATACAGGATCTGATACGCATGTGAAACCGTTAAACGTAGTATTGTTACATCTGACCATTTTAACTGCATACATGACATAACTAGTACAGTCCAGAACTGGTATAGAGCATTCAAATTGTTCATATTGCAAGGCGAACTCATGGTTAGAAATCAATAAAACAAAGTACGAGCAATACAGGTTCTGATGAGCATCTTAAACTGTTAAACCTAGTATCGTTACATCTAACCACTTTAACTGCATACAGCATTGGAACTGTACACAACTGGTTCAGGAACAATTTCTCTCATGGTTAGAAATCAATAAAACAATGTACGAGCAATACAGGTTCTGTTAAGCATCTTAAACTGTTAAACCTAGTATCGGTACATCTAACCATTTTAACTGCATACAGCATTGGAATAGTACACAACTGGTTCAGGAACAATTTCCTTGGTGGTAATGGACGGTGAAATACCAGATAAAACACTTAAACTAGAAAATGAGCAATACAATATCTGATACGCATGTGAAACCGTTAAACGTAATATTGTTACATCTGACCATTTTAACTGCATACATGACTAGTACAGTCCAGAACTGGAATAGAGCATTCAAATTGTTCATATTGCAAGGCGAACTCATGGTTAGAAATCAATAAAACAAAGTACGAGAAATACAGGTTCTGATAAGTATCTTAAACTGTTAAACCTAGTATCGTTTCATCTAACAATTTTAACTGCATACAGCATTGGAACCGTACACAACTTGTTCAGGAACAATTTTCTTGGTGGTAATGGACGGTGAAATACGAGATAAAGAACTTAAACTAGAAAATGAGCAATACAGGATCTGATACGCATGTGAAACCCTTAAATGTAGTATTGTTACATCTGAACATTTGAACGGCATACATGATTGGTACAGTTCAGAACTGGTTAGAAGCAGTCTAACTGTTCATATTGCAAGGCGAACTCATAGTTAGAAATCAATAAAACAATGTACGAGTTATACAGGTTCTGATAAGCATCTTAAACTGTTAAACCTAGAATCGTTACATTTAACCATTTTAACTGCATACAGCATTGGAACAGTACACAACTGGTTCAGGAACAATTTCTCTCATGGTTAGAAATAAATAAAACAAGGTACGAGCAATACAGGTTCTGATAAGCATCTGAAACTGTTAAACCTAGTATCATTATATCTAACCATTTTAACTGCATACAGCATTGGAATAGTACACAACTGGTTCAGGAACAATTTCCTTGGTGGTAATGGACGGTGAAATATCAGATAAAACACTTAAACTAGAAAATGAGCAATAAAGGATCTGATAAGGATGTGAAACCGTTAAACGTAGTATTGTTACATCTGACCATTTTAACTGCAGACATGACTGGTACAGACCAGAACTGGTTAGAAGCAGTCTAACTGTTCATATTGCAAGGCGAACTCATGGTTAGAAATCAATAAAACAAGGTACGAACAATACAGGTTCTGATAAGCATCTTAAACTGTTAAACCTAGTATCTTTACATTTAACCATTTTAACTGCATACAGCATTGGAACTGTACACAACTGTTTCAGGAACAATATCTCTCATGGTTAGAAATCAATAAAACAATGTACGAGCAATACAGGTTCTGTTAAGCATCTTAAACTGTTAAACCTAGTATCGTTACATTTAACCATTTTAACTGCATACAGCATTGGAACAGTACACAACTGGTTCAGGAACAATTTCCTTGGTGGTAATGGACGGTGAAATACTAGATAAAACACTTCAACTAGAAAATCAGCAATACAGTATCTGATACGCATGTGAAACCGTTAAACGTAGTATTATTACATCTGACAATTTGAACGGCATACATAATTGGTACAGTCCAAAACTTGTTAGAAGCAGTCTAACTGTTCATATTGCAAGGCGAACTCATGGTTAGTAATCAGTAAAACAAAGTACGAGCAATAAAGTTCCTGATAAGTATCTTAAACTGTTAAACCTAGTATCGTTACATCTAACCACTTTAACTGCATACACCATTGGAACTGTACACAACTGGTTCACGAACAATTTTCTTGGTGGTAATGGACGGTGAAATACCAGATAAGAAACTTAAACTAGAAAATGAGCAATACAGGATCTGATACGCATGTGAATCCGTTAAACGTAGTATTGTTACATCTGGCCATTTTAACTGCAGACATGACTGGTACAGTCCAGAACTGGTATAGAGCATTCAAATTGTTCATATTGCAAGGCGAACTCATGGTTAGAAATCAATAAAACAAAGTACGAGCAATACAGGTTCTGTTAAGCATCTTAAACTGTTAAACCTAGTATCATTATATCTTTCCATTTTAACTGCATACAGCATTGGAACTGTACACAACTGGTTCAAGAACCATTTCCTTGGTGGTAATGGACGGTGAAATACTAGATAAAACACTTAAACTAGAAAATGAGCAATAAAGGATCTGATAAGGATGTGAAACCGTTAAACGTATTATTGTTACATCTGACCATTTTAACTGCAGACATGACTGGTACAGACCAGAACTGGTTAGAAGCAGTCTAACTGTTCATATTGCAAGGCGAACTCATGGTTAGAAATTAATAAAACAAGGTACGAACAATACAGGTTCTGATAAGCATCTTAAACTGTTAAACCTAGTATCGTTACATCTAACCACTTTAACTGCATACAGCATTTGAACTGTACACAACTGATTCAGGAACAATTTCCTTGGTGTTAATGGACGGTGAAATACTAGATAAAACAATTCAACTAGAAAATGAGCAATACAGTATCTGATACGCATGTGAAACCGTTAAACGTAGTATTGTTACATCTGACCATTTTTACTGCAGACATGACTGGTACAGTCCAAAACTGGTTAGAAGTAGTCTAACTGTTCATATTGCAAGGCAAAATCATGGTTAGAAATCAATAAAACAAAGTACGAGCAATACAGGTTCTGATAAGCATCTTAAACTGTTCAACCTAGTATCGTTACATCTAACCACTTTAACTGCATACACCATTGGAACTGTACACAACTGGTTCACGAACAATTTTCTTGGTGGTAATGGACGGTGAAATACCAGATAAGAAACTTAAACTAGAAAATGAGCAATACAGGATCTGATACGCATGTGAATCCGTTAAACGTAGTATTGTTACATCTGGCCATTTTAACTGCAGACATGACTGGTACAGTCCAGAACTGGTATAGAGCATTCAAATTGTTCATATTGCAAGGCGAACTCATGTCTAGAAATCAATAAAACAAAGTACGAGCAATACAGGTTCTGATAAGCATCTTAAACTGTTAAACCTAGTATCGTTACATCTAACCACTTTAACTGCATACAGCATTGGAACTGTACACAACTGGTTCAGGAACAATTTCTCTCATGGTTAGAAATCAATAAAACAATGTACGAGCAATACAGGTTCTGTTAAGCATCTTAAACTGTTAAACCTAGTATCGTTACATTTAACCATTTTAACTGCATACAGCATTGGAACAGTACACAACTGGTTCAGGAACAATTTCCTTAGTGGTAATGGACGGTGAAATACTAGATAAAACACTTCAAGTAGAAAATCAGCAATACAGTATCTGATACGCATGTGAAACCGTTAAACGTAGAATTATTACATCTGACAATTTGAACGGCATACATAATTGGTACAGTCCAAAACTTGTTAGAAGCAGTCTAACTGTGTATATTGCAAGGCGAACTCATGGTTAGTAATCAGTAAAACAAAGTACGAGCAATAAAGTTTCTGATAAGTATCTTAAACTTTTAAACCTAGTATCGTTACATCTAACCACTTTAACTGCTTACACCATTGGAACTGAACACAACTGGTTCACGAACAATTTTCTTGGTGGTAATGGACGGTGAAATACGAGATAAGAAAATTAAACTAGAAAATGAGCAATACAGGATCTGATACGCATGTGAATCCGTTAAACGTAGTATTGTTACATCTGACCATTTTAACTGCAGACATGACTGGTAGAGTCCAGAACTGGTATAGAGCATTCAAATTGTTCATATTGCAAGGCGAACACATGGTTAGAAATCAATAAAACAAAGTACGAGCAATACAGGTTCTGATAAGCATCTTAAACTGTTAAACCTAGTATCGTTACATCTAACCACTTTAACTGCATACAGCATTGGAACTGTACACAACTGGTTCAGGAACAATTTCTCTCATGGTTAGAAATCAATAAAACAATGTACGAGCAATACAGGTTCTGTTAAGCATCTTAAACTGTTAAACCTAGTATCGTTACATCTAACAATTTTAACTGCATACAGCATTGGAACCGTACACAACTTGTTCAGGAACAATTTTCTTGGTGGTAATGGACGGTGAAATACGAGATAAAGAACTTAAACTAGAAAATGAGCAATACAGGATCTGATACGCATGTGAAACCCTTAAATGTAGTATTGTTACATCTGAACATTTGAACGGCATACATGATTGGTACAGTACAGAACTGGTTAGAAGCAGTCTAACTATTCATATTCAAGGTGAACTCATGGTTAGAAATCAATAAAACAATGTACGAGAAATACAGGTTCTGATAAGCATCTTAAACTGTTAAACCTAGTATCGTTCTATCTAACCACTTTAACTGCATACAGCATTGGAACTGTACACAACTGGTTCACGAACAATTTTGTTGGTGGTAATGGACGGGGAAATACCAGATAAAACACTTAAACAGAAAAATGAGCAATACAGTATCTGATACGCATGTGAAACTGTTAAACGTAGTATTATTACATCTGACAATTTGAACGGCATACATGATTGGTACAGTTCAGAACTGGTTAGAAGCAGTCTAACTGTTCATATTGCAAGGCGAACTCATAGTTAGAAATCAATAAAACAAAGTACGAGTTATACAGGTTCTGATAAGCATCTTAAACTGTTAAACCTAGAATCGTTACATTTAACCATTTTAACTGCATACAGCATTGGAACAGTACACAACTGGTTCAGGAACAATTTCTCTCATGGTTAGAAATAAATAAAACAAGGTACGAGCAATACAGGTTCTGTTAAGCATCTTAAACTGTTAAACCTAGTATCGTTACATTTAACCATTTTAACTGCATACAGCATTGGAACAGTACACAACTGGTTCAGGAACAATTTCCTTGGTGGTAATGGACGGTGAAATACTAGATAAAACACTTCAACTAGAAAATCAGCAATACAGTATCTGATACGCATGTGAAACCGTTAAACGTAGTATTATTACATCTGACAATTTGAACGGCATACATAATTGGTACAGTCCAAAACTTGTTAGAAGCAGTCTAACTGTTCATATTGCAAGGCGAACTCATGGTTAGTAATCAGTAAAACAAAGTACGAGCAATAAAGTTCCTGATAAGTATCTTAAACTGTTAAACCTAGTATCGTTACATCTAACCACTTTAACTGCATACACCATTGGAACTGTACACAACTGGTTCACGAACAATTTTCTTGGTGGTAATGGACGGTGAAATACCAGATAAGAAACTTAAACTAGAAAATGAGCAATACAGGATCTGATACGCATGTGAAACCGTTAAACGTAGTATTGTTACATCTGACCATTTTTACTGCAGACATGACTGGTACAGTCCAAAACTGGTTAGAAGTAGTCTAACTGTTCATATTTCAAGGCGAACTCATGGTTAGAAATCAATAAAACAAGGTACAAGCAATACAGGTTCTGATAAGCATCTTAAACTGTTCAACCTAGTATCGTTACATTTAACCATTTTAACTGCATACAGCATTGGAACTGTACACAACTGGTTCAGGAACAATTTCTCTCATGGTTAGAAATCAATAAAACAATGTACGAGCAATACAGGTTCTGTTAAGCATCTTAAACTGTTAAACCTAGTATCGTTACATTTAACCATTTTAACTGCATACAGCATTGGAACAGTACACAACTGGTTCAGGAACAATTTCCTTGGTGGTAATGGACGGTGAAATACTAGATAAAACACTTCAACTAGAAAATCAGCAATACAGTATCTGATACGCATGTGAAACCGTTAAACGTAGTATTATTACATCTGACAATTTGAACGGCATACATAATTGGTAGAGTCCAAAACATGTTAGAAGCAGTCTAACTGTGCATATTGCAAGGCGAACTCATGGTTAGTAATCAGTAAAACAAAGTACGAGCAATAAAGTTTCTGATAAGTATCTTAAACTTTTAAACCTAGTATCGTTACATCTAACCACTTTAACTGCATACACCATTGGAACTGTACACAACTGGTTCACGAACAATTTTCTTGGTGGTAATGGACGGTGAAATACCAGATAAGAAACTTAAACTAGAAAATGAGCAATACAGGATCTGATACGCATGTGAATCCGTTAAACGTAGTATTGTTACATCTGACCATTTTAACTGCAGACATGACTGGTACAGTCCAGAACTGGTATAGAGCATTAAAATTGTTCATATTGCAAGGCGAACTCATGGTTAGAAATTAATAAAACAAAGTACGAGAAGAC
>JACCIA010000205.1:0-2500 GCA_018906985.1 Apocrypta bakeri
TCCGAAGTTACGGATCCAATTTGCCGACTTCCCTTACCTACATTAGTCTATCGACTAGAGGCTCTTTACCTTGGAGACCTGCTGCGGATATGGGTACGAACCGGCGCGACACCTCCACGTGGCCCTCTCCTGGATTTTCAAGGTCCGAGGGGAAGATCCGGACACCGCCGCAACTGCGGTGCTCTTCGCGTTCCAAACCCTATCTCCCTGCTAGAGGTTTCCAGGGAACTCGAACGCTTATACAGAAAAGAAAACTCTTCCCGGATCTCCCGACGGCGTCTCCAGGTCACTTTGGGTTACCCCGACGAACACTCTTTCGAGGGCCCGAATTGTATGCGGTTCCGCTGCCGGGTTCCGGAATAGGAACCGGATTCCCTTTCGCCCGACGGGTGTGCACTTTAGTTAAATACTTTAGAATAATACACCGTCATCAACATAGGATTTCTCCTAGGGCTTAGGATCGACTGACTCGTGTGCAACGGCTGTTCACACGAAACCCTTCTCCACGTCAGTCCTCCAGGGCCTCGCTGGAGTATTTGCTACTACCACCAAGATCTGCACCGACGGCGGCTCCAGGCAGGCTCACGCCCAGACCCTTCTGCGCACACCGCCGCGACCCTCCTACTCGTCAGGGCTTCATGACGACGAACATCGCTGCTCGCCGCCCCACTTGCCGCTGACGGCCGAGTATAGGCGCGACGCTTCAGCGCCATCCATTTTCAGGGCTAGTTGCTTCGGCAGGTGAGTTGTTACACACTCCTTAGCGGATTCCGACTTCCATGGCCACCGTCCTGCTGTCTTAAGCAACCAACGCCTTTCATGGTATCCCATAAGCGTCGACTTAGGCGCCTTAACTCGGCGTTTGGTTCATCCCACAGCGCCAGTTCTGCTTACCAAAATTGGCCCACTTGGCACTCTGATCCATTGCAATAATCTCGTGGCTTCAACGTTCAAGCAAGCCAGAGATCTCACCCATTTAAAGTTTGAGAATAGGTTGAGGTCGTTTCGGCCCCAAGGCCTCTAATCATTCGCTTTACCAGATGAGACTCGCTCAAGCGAGTGCCAGCTATCCTGAGGGAAACTTCGGAGGGAACCAGCTACTAGATGGTTCGATTAGTCTTTCGCCCCTATACCCAGTTCCGACGATCGATTTGCACGTCAGAATCGCTACGGACCTCCATCAGGGTTTCCCCTGACTTCGTCCTGACCAGGCATAGTTCACCATCTTTCGGGTCCCAACGTGTACGCTCTGGGTGCGCCTCTGCTCGCAATGAGCACGAGACGCCCCGGGAGTGCGGGCTCGCATCGTGACGCGAGCCATCCTCCCTAGGTCTACGCTAAGGCAGACCTTCACTTTCATTGCGCCTTTAGGCTTAACAAGTCCCAATGACTCGCACATGTTAGACTCCTTGGCCCTGACTCTTCTTGCTTCGTCTGGCCCGCTTGTATGTTAGACTCTGTCCACTTTTCTCTACTGGTCCGTCTTTGCGCCTTTCACTTCTCTGACTCATTCATGGGGCCATATAATTTGCGCTCTCTTTTCGGTCTTTGTTTTCTGTCCTCTAACGGCATTCTAGTACCCATCTTTGTCTTTCTAAGCCTCTTTGTCTTTTTCGTAGTGTGCCCCCTCTCATCTTCTACCTGGAGGTGGGGGGGGGGGGGGGGGGCGTCGCTGACCGGTCCTTCGTCTTCAAAGGCCCCTCTCGTTGTAGCCAGTCCGAGGACTCTTCTGTGCATCGTCGCCTTCGTGTTCTGTTCTCTTTGTACTAACACAACAATCACTATATCCCCCCCGACCACGCCAAGCGCCCGACCCTCCCCGTCGGTCCCGCGCCGCCAACGGCACCACCCCCACCTAGGTCCGTAAATCCGAGCGACCATCTTTCCGGCGCCGTCGTGCTACGAGCCGAGACGCCCCGGGAGTGCCGACGAGCCAGAACGCACTGAATGCGGCCCTCCTTGGTCCGTGTTTCAATACCATTTTAAAGGAGCCAGTAGAGATCGACCACGCCAAGCGCCCGACAACGGCACTATACCGCCGGGCAGCCGGCCAGGCCCAATACCATTTTATAGACCAGCCGGCCAGGCGACCAGTGGTCTGCCGCGCGCACGCGTGAACGCGACGCGACAGTCGACCAACCGGACCGTAGGCCAGCACCCAACGGGTCGCGACGTCCTACTAGGGGAGAAGTGCACGCCGACGACGCCGGACATACCGCAGCAAAAGCGTGACGCGGAACCGAAATCCCAGCCATCGCATCCACACGGAAGCCAACGTCGCTGATGATGAATCTCCCCATTCGATCTTTTGGGTTTCTCAGGTTTACCCCTGAACGGTTTTCACGTACTCTTGAACTCTCTCTTCAAGTTCTTTCAACTTTCCCTCACGGTACTTGTTCGCTATCGGTCTCGTGGTCATATTTAGCCTTAGATGGAGTTTACCACCAACTTAGAGCTGCACTCTCAAGCAACCCGACTCTAAGGAGAGGTCCTCCCACGG
>JACCIA010000205.1:15000-17500 GCA_018906985.1 Apocrypta bakeri
AGCTATCAATCTGTCAATCCTTCCGGTGTCCGGGCCTGGTGAGGTTTCCCGTGTTGAGTCAAATTAAGCCGCAGGCTCCACTCCTGGTGGTGCCCTTCCGTCAATTCCTTTAAGTTTCAGCTTTGCAACCATACTTCCCCCGGAACCCAAAAGCTTTGGTTTCCCGGAAGCTGCCCGCCGAGTCATCGGAGGAACTTCGGCGGATCGCTAGCTGGCATCGTTTATGGTTAGAACTAGGGCGGTATCTGATCGCCTTCGAACCTCTAACTTTCGTTCTTGATTAATGAAAACATTTTTGGCAAATGCTTTCGCTTCTGTCCGTCTTGCGACGATCCAAGAATTTCACCTCTAACGTCGCAATACGAATGCCCCCATCTGTCCCTATTAATCATTACCTCGGGGTTCCGAAAACCAACAAAATAGAACCGAGGTCCTATTCCATTATTCCATGCACACAGTATTCAGGCAAACATAGCCTGCTTTGAGCACTCTAATTTGTTCAAAGTAAACGTACCGGCCCACCTCGACACTCGGTGAAGAGCACCGCGATGGGATATTAGCTGGACCGCCCTCACGAGCTAAGCCCACCGGTAGGACGTCCCACAATCATGTCAGTTAAACATCGCGAGCGATGAACCGACAGCGTGGCACACAGATTCAACTACGAGCTTTTTAACCGCAACAACTTTAATATACGCTATTGGAGCTGGAATTACCGCGGCTGCTGGCACCAGACTTGCCCTCCAATGGATCCTCGTTAAAGGATTTAAAGTGTACTCATTCCGATTACGGGGCCTCGGATGAGTCCCGTATCGTTATTTTTCGTCACTACCTCCCCGTGCCGGGAGTGGGTAATTTGCGCGCCTGCTGCCTTCCTTGGATGTGGTAGCCGTTTCTCAGGCTCCCTCTCCGGAATCGAACCCTGATTCCCCGTTACCCGTTACAACCATGGTAGGCGCAGAACCTACCATCGACAGTTGATAAGGCAGACATTTGAAAGATGCGTCGCCGGTGCAAGACCGTGCGATCAGCACAAAGTTATTCAGAGTCACCAAGGTAAACGGTGGAACGAGCAAGCCCGCCACCGATTGGTTTTGATCTAATAAAAGCGTTCCTTCCATCTCTGGTCGGAACTCTGGTTTGCATGTATTAGCTCTAGAATTACCACAGTTATCCAAGTAAATGTGGGTACGATCTAAGGAACCATAACTGATTTAATGAGCCATTCGCGGTTTCACCTTAATTCGGCATGCACTGAGACATGCATGGCTTAATCTTTGAGACAAGCATATGACTACTGGCAGGATCAACCAGGGAGCTTCGTCGTAACAGAGCAGCTAAGCTAAGCGTACGAGAGCTCGTTTGTGTGTGTAACACGAGCCGACTCACGCACGCGTTATGGCGACCGTCGGAACATCACTGAGGAAGTCCGACGAACCACTACGTGTTTACGATCTAGTCGTTTGTGCACACAAAGCATCGAGTATCGAAAATTCACGAGGAACAGCGATACACGATTACTTGGGGCATATTTCGCAATATCATACCAATTATGTTAGCGGGTCGTGTCTGTAAAGAGCACGATGCACGGCCGCTGCGTTCTGCCCTTTATATAAAATATATGTAAACGCAGCGAAACCGTGAGAATTATCATTCAGTTTCAAACAGTCTCTCTTGTAAAGAAAGATTCACACCCGACGATAGACATGAGTCAAAGTCGACGTGGTCAGCGAACGAATCGCCATGCGTGTTAAACGCTTATATTATTCTCGCTCGGAATCGAGTGAGTCGATGCTCGGTATTTATCGTAATCTCAAAAAAAGAGTAACGATCTGGTAACGCCTTGGGCGCGCGTCGCATAAAGAGCCATTTGGTCAAAGACACCGACCCGCGACAATGCTGTGGATAACTATATATATATATGTGCGAGCCCGACCTCCGGTCAGGAGACGGGCTCTTCTTACATATACCGAAACGCCCGACGGGGCATCGGCGCCGTATGGTCTACAGCCCGTACGTATATGGGTGAAAATCTCTACAAACAGCCAAAATCCCGACGGGTCGTTGGTACTTAGACATTTCATGTACACAAATATGATCCTGAACTTATGCGCGAGCGTCTGAACTTATGCGCGAGCCTCAAAAACTTATGCGCGAGCTCCTGAACTTATGCGCGAGCGCCTAAACTTATGCGCGAGCCTCAAAAACTTATGCGCGAGCTCCTGAACTTATGCGCGAGCGCCTAAACTTATGCGCGAGCCTCAAAAACTTATGCGCGAGCTCCTGAACTTATGCGCGAGCGCCTGAACTTATGCGCGAGCCTCAAAAACTTATGCGCGAGCTCCTGAACTTATGCGCGAGCCTCAAAAACTTATGCGCGAGCTCCTGAACTTATGCGCGAGCGCCTAAACTTATGCGCGAGCCTCCAAAACTTATGCGCGAGCTCCTGAACTTATGCGCGAGCCTCAAAATCTTATGCGCGAGCTCCTGAACTTATGCG
>JACCIA010000206.1:0-20528 GCA_018906985.1 Apocrypta bakeri
ATTGCACCTAGAATAATATACAAACATAGAAAATGAGCATTTCTGTCGTTGAATCGGTGTATAGGAGGTGAGAGCGAAAACGTAAAATCTGACTATATATACTGCATAGATCAGTTGCAGGGTGCAATATCGAGTAGAATTTATTGATAATTTCGTAATACAAAGCGAAATTGCACCTAGGAATAAGAAAATAACATCGAAAACGAAGATTTTATTTTCTCCTCGTTTTTGTGCTTTTCACGAGCTGAAACGTTCAAAAACGAGGTGAAACGGAAATCATTATATCCGGCTATTTTAACTGTATAGGGCAGTTACCGGGTGCATTATCGAATAGAGGCAGTTAAGAAATACGTAATGCAAAGCGAAATTGCACCTAGAATAATATACAAACATAGAAAATGAGCATTTCTGTCGTTGAATCGGTGTATAGGAGGTGAGAGCGAAAACGTAAAATCTGACTATATATACTGCATAGATCAGTTGCAGGGTGCAATATCGAGTAGAATTTATTGATAATTTCGTAATACAAAGCGAAATTGCACCTAGAATAAGAAAATAACATCGAAAACGAAGATTTTATTTTCTCCTCGTTTTTGTGCTTTTCACGAGCTGAAACGTTCAAAAACGAGGTGAAACGGAAATCATTATATCCGGCTATTTTAACTGTATAGGGCAGTTACCGGGTGCATTATCGAATAGAGGCAGTTAAGAAATACGTAATGCAAAGCGAAATTGCACCTAGAATAATATACAAACATAGAAAATGAGCATTTCTGTCGTTGAATCGGTGTATAGGAGGTGAGAGCGAAAACGTAAAATCTGACTATATATACTGCATAGATCAGTTGCAGGGTGCAATATCGAGTAGAATTTATTGATAATTTCGTAATACAAAGCGAAATTGCACCTAGAATAAGAAAATAACATCGAAAACGAAGATTTTATTTTCTCCTCGTTTTTGTAGCTTTTCACGAGCTGAAACGTTCAAAAACGAGGTGAAACGGAAATCATTATATCCGGCTATTTTAACTGTATAGGGCAGTTACCGGGTGCATTATCGAATAGAGGCAGTTAAGAAATACGTAATGCAAAGCGAAATTGCACCTAGAATAATATACAAACATAGAAAATGAGCATTTCTGTCGTTGAATCGGTGTATAGGAGGTGAGAGCGAAAACGTAAAATCTGACTATATATACTGCATAGATCAGTTGCAGGGTGCAATATCGAGTAGAATTTATTGATAATTTCGTAATACAAAGCGAAATTGCACCTAGAATAAGAAAATAACATCGAAAACGAAGATTTTATTTTCTCCTCGTTTTTGTGCTTTTCACGAGCTGAAACGTTCAAAAACGAGGTGAAACGGAAATCATTATATCCGGCTATTTTAACTGTATAGGGCAGTTACCGGGTGCATTATCGAATAGAGGCAGTTAAGAAATACGTAATGCAAAGCGAAATTGCACCTAGAATAATATACAAACATAGAAAATGAGCATTTCTGTCGTTGAATCGGTGTATAGGAGGTGAGAGCGAAAACGTAAAATCTGACTATATATACTGCATAGAGCAGTTGCAGGGTGCAATATCGAGTAGAATTTATTGATAATTTCGTAATACAAAGCGAAATTGCACCTAGAATAAGAAAATAACATCGAAAACGAAGATTTTATTTTCTCCTCGTTTTTGATGCTTTTCACGAGCTGAAACGTTCAAAAACGAGGATGAAACGGAAATCACTATATACGGCTATTTTAACTGTATAGGGCAGTTACCGGGTGCATTATCGAATAGAGGCAGTTAAGAAATACGTACCAGTTCTGGACTGTACCAGTCATGTATGCCGTTCAAATTGTCAGATGCAACAATACTACGTTTAACGGTTTCACATGCGTATCAGATCCTGTATTGCTCATTTTCTTGTTTAAGTGTTTTATCTGATAATTCACAGTACATTACCACAAAGGAAATTGTTCCTGAACCAGTTGTATACTGTTCCAATGGTGTATGCAGTTAAAATGGTTAGATGTAACGATACTATGTTTAACAGTTTAAGATGCTTATCAGAACCTGTATTGCTCGTACTTTGTTTATATTGATTCCTATCCATGAGTTCGCCTTGCAATATGAACAGTTAGACTACTTCTAACCAGTTCTGGACTGTATCAATCATGTATGCCTTTCATATGGTCAGATGTAACAAAACTACGTTTAACAGTTACACATGCGTATCAGATCCTGTATTGCGCATTTTCTTGTTCAAGTGTTTTATCTGATAATTCACCGTCCATTACCACAAAGCAAATTGTTCCTGAACCAGTTGTATACTGTTCCAATGGTGTATGCAGTTAAAATGGTTAGATGTAACGATACTAGGTTTAACAGTTTAAGATGCTTATCAGAACCTGTATTGCTCGTACCTTGTTTTATTGATTTCTAACCATGAGATCGCCTTGCAATTTGAACAGTTAGACTGCTTCTAACTAGTTCTGGACTGTACCAATCATGTATGCCGTTCAAATGTTCAGATGTAACAATACTATGTTTAACGGTTTCACATGATTATAAGATCCTGTATTGCTCATTATCTAGTTTAAGTTATTTATCTGGTATTTCACCGTCCATTACCACCAAGTAAATTGTTCCTGAACCAGTTGTATACTGTTCCAATGGTGTATGCAGTTAAAATGGTTAGATGTAACGATACTAGGTTTAACAGTTTAAGATGCTTATCAGAACCTGTATTGCTCGTACCTTGTTTTATTGATTTCTAACCATGAGTTCGCCTTGCAATATGAACCGTTTGACTGCTTTACAAACATAGAAAATGAGCATTTCTGTCGTTGAATCGGTGTATAGGAGGTGAGAGCGAAAACGTAAAATCTGACTATATATACTGCATAGATCAGTTGCAGGGTGCAATATCGAGTAGGATTTATTGATAATTTCGTAATACAAAGCGAAATTGCACCTAGGAATAAGAAAATAACATCGAAAACGAAGATTTTTTTTCTCCTCGTTTTTGATGCTTTTCACGAGCTGAAACGTTCAAAAACGAGGTAGAAACGGAAATCATTATATACGGCTATTTTAACTGTATAGGGCAGTTACCGGGTGCATTATCGAATAGAGGCAGTTAAGAAATACGTAATGCAAAGCGAAATTGCACCTAGAATAATATACAAACATAGAAAATGAGCATTTCTGTCGTTGAATCGGTGTATAGGAGGTGAGAGCGAAAACGTAAAATCTGACTATATATACTGCATAGATCAGTTGCAGGGTGCAATATCGAGTAGAATTTATTGATAATTTCGTAATACAAAGCGAAATTGCACCTAGGAATAAGAAAATAACATCGAAAACGAAGATTTTATTTTCTCCTCGTTTTTGTGCTTTTCACGAGCTGAAACGTTCAAAAACGAGGTGAAACGGAAATCATTATATCCGGCTATTTTAACTGTATAGGGCAGTTACCGGGTGCATTATCGAATAGAGGCAGTTAAGAAATACGTAATGCAAAGCGAAATTGCACCTAGAATAATATACAAACATAGAAAATGAGCATTTCTGTCGTTGAATCGGTGTATAGGAGGTGAGAGCGAAAACGTAAAATCTGACTATATATACTGCATAGATCAGTTGCAGGGTGCAATATCGAGTAGAATTTATTGATAATTTCGTAATACAAAGCGAAATTGCACCTAGGAATAAGAAAATAACATCGAAAACGAAGATTTTATTTTCTCCTCGTTTTTGTGCTTTTCACGAGCTGAAACGTTCAAAAACGAGGTGAAACGGAAATCATTATATCCGGCTATTTTAACTGTATAGGGCAGTTACCGGGTGCATTATCGAATAGAGGCAGTTAAGAAATACGTAATGCAAAGCGAAATTGCACCTAGAATAATATACAAACATAGAAAATGAGCATTTCTGTCGTTGAATCGGTGTATAGGAGGTGAGAGCGAAAACGTAAAATCTGACTATATATACTGCATAGATCAGTTGCAGGGTGCAATATCGAGTAGAATTTATTGATAATTTCGTAATACAAAGCGAAATTGCACCTAGAATAAGAAAATAACATCGAAAACGAAGATTTTATTTTCTCCTCGTTTTTGTGCTTTTCACGAGCTGAAACGTTCAAAAACGAGGTGAAACGGAAATCATTATATCCGGCTATTTTAACTGTATAGGGCAGTTACCGGGTGCATTATCGAATAGAGGCAGTTAAGAAATACGTAATGCAAAGCGAAATTGCACCTAGAATAATATACAAACATAGAAAATGAGCATTTCTGTCGTTGAATCGGTGTATAGGAGGTGAGAGCGAAAACGTAAAATCTGACTATATATACTGCATAGATCAGTTGCAGGGTGCAATATCGAGTAGAATTTATTGATAATTTCGTAATACAAAGCGAAATTGCACCTAGAATAAGAAAATAACATCGAAAACGAAGATTTTATTTTCTCCTCGTTTTTGTGCTTTTCACGAGCTGAAACGTTCAAAAACGAGGTGAAACGGAAATCATTATATCCGGCTATTTTAACTGTATAGGGCAGTTACCGGGTGCATTATCGAATAGAGGCAGTTAAGAAATACGTAATGCAAAGCGAAATTGCACCTAGAATAATATACAAACATAGAAAATGAGCATTTCTGTCGTTGAATCGGTGTATAGGAGGTGAGAGCGAAAACGTAAAATCTGACTATATATACTGCATAGATCAGTTGCAGGGTGCAATATCGAGTAGAATTTATTGATAATTTCGTAATACAAAGCGAAATTGCACCTAGAATAAGAAAATAACATCGAAAACGAAGATTTTATTTTCTCCTCGTTTTTGTGCTTTTCACGAGCTGAAACGTTCAAAAACGAGGTGAAACGGAAATCATTATATCCGGCTATTTTAACTGTATAGGGCAGTTACCGGGTGCATTATCGAATAGAGGCAGTTAAGAAATACGTAATGCAAAGCGAAATTGCACCTAGAATAATATACAAACATAGAAAATGAGCATTTCTGTCGTTGAATCGGTGTATAGGAGGTGAGAGCGAAAACGTAAAATCTGACAATCTATACTGCATAGAGCAGTTGCAGGGTGCAATATCGAGTAGAATTTATTGATAATTTCGTAATACAAAGCGAAATTGCACCTAGAATAAGAAAATAACATTGAAAACGAAGATTTTATTTTCTCCTCGTTTTTGTGCTTTTCACGAGCTGAAACGTTCAAAAACGAGGTGAAACGGAAATCATTATATCCGGCTATTTTAACTGTATAGGGCAAGTGTTTTATCTGATAATTCACCGTCCATTACCACTAAGGAAATTTTTCCTGAACCAGTTGTATACTGTTCCAATGCTGTATGCAGTTAAAATGGTTAAATGTAACGATACTAGGTTTAACAGTTTATGATGCTTATCAGAAACTGTATTGCTCGTACTTTGTTTTATTGATTTCTAACCATGTTTTCGCCTTGCAATATGAACAATTTGAATGTTCTAAACCAGTTCTGGACTGTACCAGTCATGTATGCCGTTCAAATTGTCAGATGCAACAATACTACGTTTAACGGTTTCACATGCGTATCAGATCCTGTATTGCTCATTTTCTTGTTTAAGTGTTTTATCTGATAATTCACAGTACATTACCACAAAGGAAATTGTTCCTGAACCAGTTGTATACTGTTCCAATGGTGTATGCAGTTAAAATGGTTAGATGTAACGATACTATGTTTAACAGTTTAAGATGCTTATCAGAACCTGTATTGCTCGTACTTTGTTTATATTGATTCCTATCCATGAGTTCGCCTTGCAATATGAACAGTTAGACTACTTCTAACCAGTTCTGGACTGTATCAATCATGTATGCCTTTCATATGGTCAGATGTAACAAAACTACGTTTAACAGTTACACATGCGTATCAGATCCTGTATTGCGCATTTTCTTGTTCAAGTGTTTTATCTGATAATTCACCGTCCATTACCACAAAGCAAATTGTTCCTGAACCAGTTGTATACTGTTCCAATGGTGTATGCAGTTAAAATGGTTAGATGTAACGATACTAGGTTTAACAGTTTAAGATGCTTATCAGAACCTGTATTGCTCGTACCTTGTTTTATTGATTTCTAACCATGAGTTCGCCTTGCAATTTGAACAGTTAGACTGCTTCTAACTAGTTCTGGACTGTACCAATCATGTATGCCGTTCAAATGTTCAGATGTAACAATACTATGTTTAACGGTTTCACATGATTATAAGATCCTGTATTGCTCATTATCTAGTTTAAGTTATTTATCTGGTATTTCACCGTCCATTACCACCAAGTAAATTGTTCCTGAACCAGTTGTATACTGTTCCAATGGTGTATGCAGTTAAAATGGTTAGATGTAACGATACTAGGTTTAACAGTTTAAGATGCTTATCAGAACCTGTATTGCTCGTACTTTGTTTTATTGATTTCTAACCATGAGTTCGCCTTGCAATATGAACAGTTTGACTGCTTCTAACCAGTTCTGGACTGTACCAATCATGTATGCATTTAAAATGGTCAGATGTAACAATACTACGTTTAACGGTTTCACATCCTTATCAGATCCTGTATTGCTCATTTTCTAGTTTAACTGTTTTATCTGGTATTTCACCGTCCATTTACAAACATAGAAAATGAGCATTTCTGTCGTTGAATCGGTGTATAGGAGGTGAGAGCGAAAACGTAAAATCTGACTATATATACTGCATAGAGCAGTTGCAGGGTGCAATATCGAGTAGAATTTATTGATAATTTCGTAATACAAAGCGAAATTGCACCTAGAATAAGAAAATAACATTGAAAACGAAGATTTTATTTTCTCCTCGTTTTTGAGCTTTTCACGAGCTGAAACGTTCAAAAACGAGGTGAAACGGAAATCATTATATCCGGCTATTTTAACTGTATAGGGCAGTTACCGGGTGCATTATCGAATAGAGGCAGTTAAGAAATACGTAATGCAAAGCGAAATTGCACCTAGAATAATATACAAACATAGAAAATGAGCATTTCTGTCGTTGAATCGGTGTATAGGAGGTGAGAGCGAAAACGTAAAATCTGACTATATATACTGCATAGATCAGTTGCAGGGTGCAATATCGAGTAGAATTTATTGATAATTTCGTAATACAAAGCGAAATTGCACCTAGGAATAAGAAAATAACATCGAAAACGAAGATTTTATTTTCTCCTCGTTTTTGTGCTTTTCACGAGCTGAAACGTTCAAAAACGAGGTGAAACGGAAATCATTATATCCGGCTATTTTAACTGTATAGGGCAGTTACCGGGTGCATTATCGAATAGAGGCAGTTAAGAAATACGTAATGCAAAGCGAAATTGCACCTAGAATAATATACAAACATAGAAAATGAGCATTTCTGTCGTTGAATCGGTGTATAGGAGGTGAGAGCGAAAACGTAAAATCTGACTATATATACTGCATAGATCAGTTGCAGGGTGCAATATCGAGTAGAATTTATTGATAATTTCGTAATACAAAGCGAAATTGCACCTAGGAATAAGAAAATAACATCGAAAACGAAGATTTTATTTTCTCCTCGTTTTTGTGCTTTTCACGAGCTGAAACGTTCAAAAACGAGGTGAAACGGAAATCATTATATCCGGCTATTTTAACTGTATAGGGCAGTTACCGGGTGCATTATCGAATAGAGGCAGTTAAGAAATACGTAATGCAAAGCGAAATTGCACCTAGAATAATATACAAACATAGAAAATGAGCATTTCTGTCGTTGAATCGGTGTATAGGAGGTGAGAGCGAAAACGTAAAATCTGACTATATATACTGCATAGATCAGTTGCAGGGTGCAATATCGAGTAGAATTTATTGATAATTTCGTAATACAAAGCGAAATTGCACCTAGAATAAGAAAATAACATCGAAAACGAAGATTTTATTTTCTCCTCGTTTTTGTGCTTTTCACGAGCTGAAACGTTCAAAAACGAGGTGAAACGGAAATCATTATATCCGGCTATTTTAACTGTATAGGGCAGTTACCGGGTGCATTATCGAATAGAGGCAGTTAAGAAATACGTAATGCAAAGCGAAATTGCACCTAGAATAATATACAAACATAGAAAATGAGCATTTCTGTCGTTGAATCGGTGTATAGGAGGTGAGAGCGAAAACGTAAAATCTGACTATATATACTGCATAGATCAGTTGCAGGGTGCAATATCGAGTAGAATTTATTGATAATTTCGTAATACAAAGCGAAATTGCACCTAGAATAAGAAAATAACATCGAAAACGAAGATTTTATTTTCTCCTCGTTTTTGTGCTTTTCACGAGCTGAAACGTTCAAAAACGAGGTGAAACGGAAATCATTATATCCGGCTATTTTAACTGTATAGGGCAGTTACCGGGTGCATTATCGAATAGAGGCAGTTAAGAAATACGTAATGCAAAGCGAAATTGCACCTAGAATAATATACAAACATAGAAAATGAGCATTTCTGTCGTTGAATCGGTGTATAGGAGGTGAGAGCGAAAACGTAAAATCTGACTATATATACTGCATAGATCAGTTGCAGGGTGCAATATCGAGTAGAATTTATTGATAATTTCGTAATACAAAGCGAAATTGCACCTAGAATAAGAAAATAACATCGAAAACGAAGATTTTATTTTCTCCTCGTTTTTGAGCTTTTCACGAGCTGAAACGTTCAAAAACGAGGTGAAACGGAAATCATTATATCCGGCTATTTTAACTGTATAGGGCAGTTA
Source organism: Apocrypta bakeri (assembly GCA_018906985.1). Lineage (NCBI taxonomy): Eukaryota > Metazoa > Arthropoda > Insecta > Hymenoptera > Pteromalidae > Apocrypta > Apocrypta bakeri. Next base: position 8,791 of record JACCIA010000206.1, read on the forward strand.
CCGGGTGCATTATCGAATAGAGGCAGTTAAGAAATACGTAATGCAAAGCGAAATTGCACCTAGAATAATATATCCTGAACCAGTTGTATACTGTTCCAATGGTGTATGCAGTTAAAATGGTTAGATGTAACGATACTATGTTTAACAGTTTAAGATGCTTATCAGAACCTGTATTGCTCGTACTTTGTTTATATTGATTCCTATCCATGAGTTCGCCTTGCAATATGAACAGTTAGACTACTTCTAACCAGTTCTGGACTGTATCAATCATGTATGCCTTTCATATGGTCAGATGTAACAAAACTACGTTTAACAGTTACACATGCGTATCAGATCCTGTATTGCGCATTTTCTTGTTCAAGTGTTTTATCTGATAATTCACCGTCCATTACCACAAAGCAAATTGTTCCTGAACCAGTTGTATACTGTTCCAATGGTGTATGCAGTTAAAATGGTTAGATGTAACGATACTAGGTTTAACAGTTTAAGATGCTTATCAGAACCTGTATTGCTCGTACCTTGTTTTATTGATTTCTAACCATGAGTTCGCCTTGCAATTTGAACAGTTAGACTGCTTCTAACTAGTTCTGGACTGTACCAATCATGTATGCCGTTCAAATGTTCAGATGTAACAATACTATGTTTAACGGTTTCACATGATTATAAGATCCTGTATTGCTCATTATCTAGTTTAAGTTATTTATCTGGTATTTCACCGTCCATTACCACCAAGTAAATTGTTCCTGAACCAGTTGTATACTGTTCCAATGGTGTATGCAGTTAAAATGGTTAGATGTAACGATACTAGGTTTAACAGTTTAAGATGCTTATCAGAACCTGTATTGCTCGTACCTTGTTTTATTGATTTCTAACCATGAGTTCGCCTTGCAATATGAACCGTTTGACTGCTTCTAACCAGTTCTGGACTGTACCAATCATGTATGCATTTAAAATGGTCAGATGTAACAATACTACGTTTAACGGTTTCACATCCTTATCAGATCCTGTATTGCTCATTTTCTAGTTTAACTGTTTTATCTGGTATTTCACCGTCCATTAAACATACAAACATAGAAAATGAGCATTTCTGTCGTTGAATTGGTGTATAGGAGGTGAGAGCGAAAACGTAAAATCTGACTATCTATACTGCATAGAGCAGTTGCAGGGTGCAATATCGAGTAGAATTCATTGATAATTTCGTAATACAAAGCGAAATTGCACCTAGGAATAAGAAAATAACATCGAAAACGAAGATTTTATTTTCTCCTCGTTTTTGTGCTTTTCACGAGCTGAAACGTTCAAAAACGAGGTGAAACGGAAATCATTATATCCGGCTATTTTAACTGTATAGGGCAGTTACCGGGTGCATTATCGAATAGAGGCAGTTAAGAAATACGTAATGCAAAGCGAAATTGCACCTAGAATAATATACAAACATAGAAAATGAGCATTTCTGTCGTTGAATCGGTGTATAGGAGGTGAGAGCGAAAACGTAAAATCTGACTATATATACTGCATAGATCAGTTGCAGGGTGCAATATCGAGTAGAATTTATTGATAATTTCGTAATACAAAGCGAAATTGCACCTAGGATAAGAAAATAACATCGAAAACGAAGATTTTATTTTCTCCTCGTTTTTGTGCTTTTCACGAGCTGAAACGTTCAAAAACGAGGTGAAACGGAAATCATTATATCCGGCTATTTTAACTGTATAGGGCAGTTACCGGGTGCATTATCGAATAGAGGCAGTTAAGAAATACGTAATGCAAAGCGAAATTGCACCTAGAATAATATACAAACATAGAAAATGAGCATTTCTGTCGTTGAATCGGTGTATAGGAGGTGAGAGCGAAAACGTAAAATCTGACTATATATACTGCATAGATCAGTTGCAGGGTGCAATATCGAGTAGAATTTATTGATAATTTCGTAATACAAAGCGAAATTGCACCTAGAATAAGAAAATAACATCGAAAACGAAGATTTTATTTTCTCCTCGTTTTTGTGCTTTTCACGAGCTGAAACGTTCAAAAACGAGGTGAAACGGAAATCATTATATCCGGCTATTTTAACTGTATAGGGCAGTTACCGGGTGCATTATCGAATAGAGGCAGTTAAGAAATACGTAATGCAAAGCGAAATTGCACCTAGAATAATATACAAACATAGAAAATGAGCATTTCTGTCGTTGAATCGGTGTATAGGAGGTGAGAGCGAAAACGTAAAATCTGACTATATATACTGCATAGATCAGTTGCAGGGTGCAATATCGAGTAGAATTTATTGATAATTTCGTAATACAAAGCGAAATTGCACCTAGAATAAGAAAATAACATCGAAAACGAAGATTTTATTTTCTCCTCGTTTTTGTGCTTTTCACGAGCTGAAACGTTCAAAAACGAGGTGAAACGGAAATCATTATATCCGGCTATTTTAACTGTATAGGGCAGTTACCGGGTGCATTATCGAATAGAGGCAGTTAAGAAATACGTAATGCAAAGCGAAATTGCACCTAGAATAATATACAAACATAGAAAATGAGCATTTCTGTCGTTGAATCGGTGTATAGGAGGTGAGAGCGAAAACGTAAAATCTGACTATATATACTGCATAGATCAGTTGCAGGGTGCAATATCGAGTAGAATTTATTGATAATTTCGTAATACAAAGCGAAATTGCACCTAGGAATAAGAAAATAACATCGAAAACGAAGATTTTATTTTCTCCTCGTTTTTGTGCTTTTCACGAGCTGAAACGTTCAAAAACGAGGTGAAACGGAAATCATTATATCCGGCTATTTTAACTGTATAGGGCAGTTACCGGGTGCATTATCGAATAGAGGCAGTTAAGAAATACGTAATGCAAAGCGAAATTGCACCTAGAATAATATACAAACATAGAAAATGAGCATTTCTGTCGTTGAATCGGTGTATAGGAGGTGAGAGCGAAAACGTAAAATCTGACTATATATACTGCATAGATCAGTTGCAGGGTGCAATATCGAGTAGAATTTATTGATAATTTCGTAATACAAAGCGAAATTGCACCTAGAATAAGAAAATAACATCGAAAACGAAGATTTTATTTTCTCCTCGTTTTTGTGCTTTTCACGAGCTGAAACGTTCAAAAACGAGGTGAAACGGAAATCATTATATCCGGCTATTTTAACTGTATAGGGCAGTTACCGGGTGCATTATCGAATAGAGGCAGTTAAGAAATACGTAATGCAAAGCGAAATTGCACCTAGAATAATATACAAACATAGAAAATGAGCATTTCTGTCGTTGAATCGGTGTATAGGAGGTGAGAGCGAAAACGTAAAATCTGACTATATATACTGCATAGATCAGTTGCAGGGTGCAATATCGAGTAGAATTTATTGATAATTTCGTAATACAAAGCGAAATTGCACCTAGAATAAGAAAATAACATCGAAAACGAAGATTTTATTTTCTCCTCGTTTTTGTGCTTTTCACGAGCTGAAACGTTCAAAAACGAGGTGAAACGGAAATCATTATATCCGGCTATTTTAACTGTATAGGGCAGTTACCGGGTGCATTATCGAATAGAGGCAGTTAAGAAATACGTAATGCAAAGCGAAATTGCACCTAGAATAATATACAAACATAGAAAATGAGCATTTCTGTCGTTGAATCGGTGTATAGGAGGTGAGAGCGAAAACGTAAAATCTGACTATATATACTGCATAGATCAGTTGCAGGGTGCAATATCGAGTAGAATTTATTGATAATTTCGTAATACAAAGCGAAATTGCACCTAGAATAAGAAAATAACATCGAAAACGAAGATTTTATTTTCTCCTCGTTTTTGTGCTTTTCACGAGCTGAAACGTTCAAAAACGAGGTGAAACGGAAATCATTATATCCGGCTATTTTAACTGTATAGGGCAGTTACCGGGTGCATTATCGAATAGAGGCAGTTAAGAAATACGTAATGCAAAGCGAAATTGCACCTAGAATAATATACAAACATAGAAAATGAGCATTTCTGTCGTTGAATCGGTGTATAGGAGGTGAGAGCGAAAACGTAAAATCTGACTATATATACTGCATAGATCAGTTGCAGGGTGCAATATCGAGTAGAATTTATTGATAATTTCGTAATACAAAGCGAAATTGCACCTAGGAATAAGAAAATAACATCGAAAACGAAGATTTTATTTTCTCCTCGTTTTTGTGCTTTTCACGAGCTGAAACGTTCAAAAACGAGGTGAAACGGAAATCATTATATCCGGCTATTTTAACTGTATAGGGCAGTTACCGGGTGCATTATCGAATAGAGGCAGTTAAGAAATACGTAATGCAAAGCGAAATTGCACCTAGAATAATATACAAACATAGAAAATGAGCATTTCTGTCGTTGAATCGGTGTATAGGAGGTGAGAGCGAAAACGTAAAATCTGACTATATATACTGCATAGATCAGTTGCAGGGTGCAATATCGAGTAGAATTTATTGATAATTTCGTAATACAAAGCGAAATTGCACCTAGGAATAAGAAAATAACATCGAAAATCAAGATTTTTTTTCTCCTCGTTTTTGTGCTTTTCACGAGCTGAAACGTTCAAAAACGAGGTGAAACGGAAATCATTATATCCGGCTATTTTAACTGTATAGGGCAGTTACCGGGTGCATTATCGAATAGAGGCAGTTAAGAAATACGTAATGCAAAGCGAAATTGCACCTAGAATAATATACAAACATAGAAAATGAGCATTTCTGTCGTTGAATCGGTGTATAGGAGGTGAGAGCGAAAACGTAAAATCTGACTATATATACTGCATAGATCAGTTGCAGGGTGCAATATCGAGTAGAATTTATTGATAATTTCGTAATACAAAGCGAAATTGCACCTAGAATAAGAAAATAACATCGAAAACGAAGATTTTATTTTCTCCTCGTTTTTGTGCTTTTCACGAGCTGAAACGTTCAAAAACGAGGTGAAACGGAAATCATTATATCCGGCTATTTTAACTGTATAGGGCAGTTACCGGGTGCATTATCGAATAGAGGCAGTTAAGAAATACGTAATGCAAAGCGAAATTGCACCTAGAATAATATACAAACATAGAAAATGAGCATTTCTGTCGTTGAATCGGTGTATAGGAGGTGAGAGCGAAAACGTAAAATCTGACTATATATACTGCATAGATCAGTTGCAGGGTGCAATATCGAGTAGAATTTATTGATAATTTCGTAATACAAAGCGAAATTACACCTAGCAATAAGAAAATAACATCGAAAACGAAGATTTTGTTTTCTCCTCGTTTTTGAGCTTTTCACGAGCTGAAACGTTCAAAAACGAGGTGAAACGGAAATCATTATATCCGGCTATTTTAACTGTATAGGGCAGTTACCGGGTGCATTATCGAATAGAGGCAGTTAAGAAATACGTAATGCAAAGCGAAATTGCACCTAGAATAATATACAAACATAGAAAATGAGCATTTCTGTCGTTGAATCGGTGTATAGGAGGTGAGAGCGAAAACGTAAAATCTGACTATATATACTGCATAGAGCAGTTGCAGGGTGCAATATCGAGTAGAATTTATTGATAATTTCGTAATACAAAGCGAAATTGCACCTAGAATAAGAAAATAACATTGAAAACGAAGATTTTATTTTCTCCTCGTTTTTGTGCTTTTCACGAGCTGAAACGTTCAAAAACGAGGTGAAACGGAAATCATTATATCCGGCTATTTTAACTGTATAGGGCAGTTACCGGGTGCATTATCGAATAGAGGCAGTTAAGAAATACGTAATGCAAAGCGAAATTGCACCTAGAATAATATACAAACATAGAAAATGAGCATTTCTGTCGTTGAATCGGTGTATAGGAGGTGAGAGCGAAAACGTAAAATCTGACTATATATACTGCATAGATCAGTTGCAGGGTGCAATATCGAGTAGAATTTATTGATAATTTCGTAATACAAAGCGAAATTACACCTAGAATAAGAAAATAACATCGAAAACGATGATTTTATTTTCTCCTCGTTTTTGTGCTTTTCACGAGCTGAAACGTTCAAAAACGAGGTGAAACGGAAATCATTATATCCGGCTATTTTAACTGTATAGGGCAGTTACCGGGTGCATTATCGAATAGAGGCAGTTAAGAAATACGTAATGCAAAGCGAAATTGCACCTAGAATAATATACAAACATAGAAAATGAGCATTTCTGTCGTTGAATCGGTGTATAGGAGGTGAGAGCGAAAACGTAAAATCTGACTATATATACTGCATAGATCAGTTGCAGGGTGCAATATCGAGTAGGATTTATTGATAATTTCGTAATACAAAGCGAAATTGCACCTAGGATAAGAAAATAACATCGAAAATAAAGATTTTTTTTCTCCTCGTTTTTGAGCATTTCACGAGCTGAAACGTTCAAAAACGAGGTGAAACGGAAATCATTATATCCGGCTATTTTAACTGTATAGGGCAGTTACCGGGTGCATTATCGAATAGAGGCAGTTAAGAAATACGTAATGCAAAGCGAAATTGCACCTAGGATAAGAAAATAACATCGAAAATAAAGATTTTTTTTTCTCCTCGTTTTTGAGCTTTTCACGAGCTGAAACGTTCAAAAACGAGGAGAAACGGAAATCACTATATACGGCTATTTTAACTGTATAGGGCAGTTACCAGGTGCATTATCGAATAGAGGCAGTTCAGAAATACGTAATGCAAAGCGAAATTGCACCTAGAATAATATACAAACATAGAAAATGAGCATTTCTGTCGTTGAATCGGTGTATAGGAGGTGAGAGCGAAAACGTAAAATCTGACTATATATACTGCATAGATCAGTTGCAGGGTGCAATATCGAGTAGAATTTATTGATAATTTCGTAATACAAAGCGAAATTGCACCTAGGAATAAGAAAATAACATTGAAAACGAAGATTTTATTTTCTCCTCGTTTTTGTGCTTTTCACGAGCTGAAACGTTCAAAAACGAGGTGAAACGGAAATCATTATATCCGGCTATTTTAACTGTATAGGGCAGTTACCGGGTGCATTATCGAATAGAGGCAGTTAAGAAATACGTAATGCAAAGCGAAATTGCACCTAGAATAATATACAAACATAGAAAATGAGCATTTCTGTCGTTGAATCGGTGTATAGGAGGTGAGAGCGAAAACGTAAAATCTGACTATATATACTGCATAGATCAGTTGCAGGGTGCAATATCGAGTAGAATTTATTGATAATTTCGTAATACAAAGCGAAATTGCACCAGGAATAAGAAAATAACATTGAAAACGAAGATTTTATTTTCTCCTCGTTTTTGTGCTTTTCACGAGCTGAAACGTTCAAAAACGAGGTGAAACGGAAATCATTATATCCGGCTATTTTAACTGTATAGGGCAGTTACCGGGTGCATTATCGAATAGAGGCAGTTAAGAAATACGTAATGCAAAGCGAAATTGCACCTAGAATAATATACAAACATAGAAAATGAGCATTTCTGTCGTTGAATCGGTGTATAGGAGGTGAGAGCGAAAACGTAAAATCTGACTATATATACTGCATAGATCAGTTGCAGGGTGCAATATCGAGTAGAATTTATTGATAATTTCGTAATACAAAGCGAAATTGCACCTAGAATAAGAAAATAACATTGAAAACGAAGATTTTATTTTCTCCTCGTTTTTGTGCTTTTCACGAGCTGAAACGTTCAAAAACGAGGTGAAACGGAAATCATTATATACGGCTATTTTAACTGTATAGGGCAGTTACCGGGTGCATTATCGAATAGAGGCAGTTAAGAAATACGTAATGCAAAGCGAAATTGCACCTAGAATAATATACAAACATAGAAAATGAGCATTTCTGTCGTTGAATCGGTGTATAGGAGGTGAGAGCGAAAACGTAAAATCTGACTATCTATACTGCATAGAGCAGTTGCAGGGTGCAATATCGAGTAGAATTTATTGATAATTTCGTAATACAAAGCGAAATTGCACCTAGAATAAGAAAATAACATTCGAAAACGAAGATTTTATTTTCTCCTCGTTTTTGTGCTTTTCACGAGCTGAAACGTTCAAAAACGAGGTGAAACGGAAATCATTATATCCGGCTATTTTAACTGTATAGGGCAGTTACCGGGTGCATTATCGAATAGAGGCAGTTAAGAAATACGTAATGCAAAGCGAAATTGCACCTAGAATAATATACAAACATAGAAAATGAGCATTTCTGTCGTTGAATCGGTGTATAGGAGGTGAGAGCGAAAACGTAAAATCTGACTATATATACTGCATAGATCAGTTGCAGGGTGCAATATCGAGTAGAATTTATTGATAATTTCGTAATACAAAGCGAAATTGCACCTAGAATAAGAAAATAACATCGAAAACGAAGATTTTATTTTCTCCTCGTTTTTGTGCTTTTCACGAGCTGAAACGTTCAAAAACGAGGTGAAACGGAAATCATTATATCCGGCTATTTTAACTGTATAGGGCAGTTACCGGGTGCATTATCGAATAGAGGCAGTTAAGAAATACGTAATGCAAAGCGAAATTGCACCTAGAATAATATACAAACATAGAAAATGAGCATTTCTGTCGTTGAATCGGTGTATAGGAGGTGAGAGCGAAAACGTAAAATCTGACTATATATACTGCATAGATCAGTTGCAGGGTGCAATATCGAGTAGGAATTTATTGATAATTTCGTAATACAAAGCGAAATTGCACCTAGGATAAGAAAATAACATCGAAAACGAAGATTTTATTTTCTCCTCGTTTTTGTGCTTTTCACGAGCTGAAACGTTCAAAAACGAGGTGAAACGGAAATCATTATATCCGGCTATTTTAACTGTATAGGGCAGTTACCGGGTGCATTATCGAATAGAGGCAGTTAAGAAATACGTAATGCAAAGCGAAATTGCACCTAGAATAATATACAAACATAGAAAATGAGCATTTCTGTCGTTGAATCGGTGTATAGGAGGTGAGAGCGAAAACGTAAAATCTGACTATATATACTGCATAGATCAGTTGCAGGGTGCAATATCGAGTAGGAATTTATTGATAATTTCGTAATACAAAGCGAAATTGCACCTAGAATAAGAAAATAACATCGAAAACGAAGATTTTATTTTCTCCTCGTTTTTGTGCTTTTCACGAGCTGAAACGTTCAAAAACGAGGTAGAAACGGAAATCATTATATCCGGCTATTTTAACTGTATAGGGCAGTTACCGGGTGCATTATCGAATAGAGGCAGTTAAGAAATACGTAATGCAAAGCGAAATTGCACCTAGAATAATATACAAACATAGAAAATGAGCATTTCTGTCGTTGAATCGGTGTATAGGAGGTGAGAGCGAAAACGTAAAATCTGACTATATATACTGCATAGATCAGTTGCAGGGTGCAATATCGAGTAGAATTTATTGATAATTTCGTAATACAAAGCGAAATTGCACCTAGGAATAAGAAAATAACATCGAAAACAAAGATTTTTTTTCTCCTCGTTTTTGAGCTTTTCACGAGCTGAAACGTTCAAAAACGAGGTGAAACGGAAATCATTATATCCGGCTATTTTAACTGTATAGGGCAGTTACCGGGTGCATTATCGAATAGAGGCAGTTAAGAAATACGTAATGCAAAGCGAAATTGCACCTAGAATAATATACAAACATAGAAAATGAGCATTTCTGTCGTTGAATCGGTGTATAGGAGGTGAGAGCGAAAACGTAAAATCTGACTATATATACTGCATAGATCAGTTGCAGGGTGCAATATCGAGTAGAATTTATTGATAATTTCGTAATACAAAGCGAAATTGCACCTAGGATAAGAAAATAACATCGAAAACGAAGATTTTATTTTCTCCTCGTTTTTGTGCTTTTCACGAGCTGAAACGTTCAAAAACGAGGTGAAACGGAAATCATTATATCCGGCTATTTTAACTGTATAGGGCAGTTACCGGGTGCATTATCGAATAGAGGCAGTTAAGAAATACGTAATGCAAAGCGAAATTGCACCTAGAATAATATACAAACATAGAAAATGAGCATTTCTGTCGTTGAATCGGTGTATAGGAGGTGAGAGCGAAAACGTAAAATCTGACTATATATACTGCATAGATCAGTTGCAGGGTGCAATATCGAGTAGAATTTATTGATAATTTCGTAATACAAAGCGAAATTGCACCTAGGATAAGAAAATAACATCGAAAACGAAGATTTTATTTTCTCCTCGTTTTTGTAGCTTTTCACGAGCTGAAACGTTCAAAAACGAGGTGAAACGGAAATCATTATATCCGGCTATTTTAACTGTATAGGGCAGTTACCGGGTGCATTATCGAATAGAGGCAGTTCAGAAATACGTAATGCAAAGCGAAATTGCACCTAGAATAATATACAAACATAGAAAATGAGCATTTCTGTCGTTGAATCGGTGTATAGGAGGTGAGAGCGAAAACGTAAAATCTGACTATCTATACTGCATAGATCAGTTGCAGGGTGCAATATCGAGTAGAATTTATTGATAATTTCGTAATACAAAGCGAAATTGCACCTAGGAATAAGAAAATAACATCGAAAACGAAGATTTTATTTTCTCCTCGTTTTTGTGCTTTTCACGAGCTGAAACGTTCAAAAACGAGGTGAAACGGAAATCATTATATCCGGCTATTTTAACTGTATAGGGCAGTTACCGGGTGCATTATCGAATAGAGGCAGTTAAGAAATACGTAATGCAAAGCGAAATTGCACCTAGAATAATATACAAACATAGAAAATGAGCATTTCTGTCGTTGAATCGGTGTATAGGAGGTGAGAGCGAAAACGTAAAATCTGACTATATATACTGCATAGATCAGTTGCAGGGTGCAATATCGAGTAGAATTTATTGATAATTTCGTAATACAAAGCGAAATTGCACCTAGAATAAGAAAATAACATCGAAAACGAAGATTTTATTTTCTCCTCGTTTTTGTGCTTTTCACGAGCTGAAACGTTCAAAAACGAGGTGAAACGGAAATCATTATATCCGGCTATTTTAACTGTATAGGGCAGTTACCGGGTGCATTATCGAATAGAGGCAGTTAAGAAATACGTAATGCAAAGCGAAATTGCACCTAGAATAATATACAAACATAGAAAATGAGCATTTCTGTCGTTGAATCGGTGTATAGGAGGTGAGAGCGAAAACGTAAAATCTGACTATATATACTGCATAGATCAGTTGCAGGGTGCAATATCGAGTAGAATTTATTGATAATTTCGTAATACAAAGCGAAATTGCACCTAGAATAAGAAAATAACATCGAAAACGAAGATTTTATTTTCTCCTCGTTTTTGTGCTTTTCACGAGCTGAAACGTTCAAAAACGAGGTGAAACGGAAATCATTATATCCGGCTATTTTAACTGTATAGGGCAGTTACCGGGTGCATTATCGAATAGAGGCAGTTAAGAAATACGTAATGCAAAGCGAAATTGCACCTAGAATAATATACAAACATAGAAAATGAGCATTTCTGTCGTTGAATCGGTGTATAGGAGGTGAGAGCGAAAACGTAAAATCTGACTATCTATACTGCATAGATCAGTTGCAGGGTGCAATATCGAGTAGAATTTATTGATAATTTCGTAATACAAAGCGAAATTGCACCTAGAATAAGAAAATAACATCGAAAACGAAGATTTTATTTTCTCCTCGTTTTTGAGCTTTTCACGAGCTGAAACGTTCAAAAACGAGGAGA
>JACCIA010000207.1:0-20523 GCA_018906985.1 Apocrypta bakeri
AGTCTAGCTCATAAGTTTATGAACCTTGCGCCTAGGCTCAGGAGCTTGCGCATAAGATTATCATTTTTTAGCAGGAGCTTTCGCAAATTTTTTCAGTCTAGCTCATAAGTTTATGAAGCTTGCGCCTAGCGTCAGGAGCTTGCGAATAAGTTTTTTAGGCTTGCGCCTAAGCTCAGGAACTTGCGCATATGATTCTCATTTTTTAGCATAAGCTCAGGAGCTTTAGCAAATTTTTTCAGTCTTGTACATAAGTTTTTTTAGGCTTGCGCCTAAGCTCAGGAGCTTGAGCATAAGAATCTCATTTTTGAGCATAGCTCAGGAGCTTTCGCAAATTTTTTCAGTCTAGCACATAAGTTTTTGAAGCTTGCGCCTAGGCATAGGAGCTTGCGAATAAGATTCTCATTTTTAAGCATAAGCTCAGGAGCTTTCGCGAATTTTTTCAGTCTTGCACATAAGTTTTTTTAGGCTTGCGCCTAAGCTCAGGAGCTTGCGCATAAGATTCTCATTTATTAGCATGAGCTCAGGAGATTTCGCAAATTTTTTCAGTCTAGCACATACGTTTATGAAGCTTGCGCCTAGGGTCAGGGGCTTGCGCATAAGATTCTCATTTTTTAGCAGGAGCTTTCGCAAATTTTTTCAGTCTAGCACATAAGTTTATGAAGCTTGCGCCTAGGGTCAGGAGCTTGTGAATAAGTTTTTTAGGCTTGCGCCTAAGCTCAGGAACTTGCGCATATGATTCTCATTTTTTAGCATAAGCTCAGGAACTTTCGCAAATTTTTTCAGTCTAGCACATAAGTTTATGAAGCTTGGGCCTAGGGTCAGGGGCTTGCGCATAAGATTCTCATTTTTTAGCAGGAGCTTTCGCAAATTTTTTCAGTCTAGCACATAAGTTTATGAAGCTTGCGCCTAGGGTCAGGAGCTTATGAATAAGTTTTTTAGGCTTGCGCCTAAGCTCAGGAACTTGCGCATATGATTCTCATTTTTTAGCATAAGCTCAGGAACTTTCGCAAATTTTTTCAGTCTAGCACATAAGTTTATGAAGCTTGCGCCTAGGCTCAGGAACTTGAACATAAGTTTTTTAGGCTTGCGCCTCGGCTCAGGAGCTTGCGCAAATTTTTTCAGTCTAGCTCATAAGTTTATGAAGCTTGCGCCTAGGCTCAGGAACTTGAGCATAAGTTTTTTATACTTGCGCCTAAGCTCAGGTGCTTTAGCAAATTTTTTCAGTCTTGTAAATAAGTTTTTTTAGGCTTGCGCCTAAGCTCAGGAGCTTGAGCATAAGAATCTCATTTTTGAGCATGAGCTCAGGAGCTTTCGCAAATTTTTTCAGTCTAGCTCATAAGTTTATGAAGCTTGCGCCTAGGCTCAGGAGCTTGCGAATAAGTTTTTTAGGCTTGCGCATAAGCTCAGGAGCTTGCGCATAAGATTCTCATTTTTAAGCATAAGCTCAGGAGCTTTCGAAAATTTTTTCAGTCTTGATCATAAGTTTATGAGTCTTGCGCGTAAGCTCAGGAGCTGGCGCATAAGAATCTCATTTTTGAGCATGAGCTGTGGAGCTTTCGCAAATTTTTTCAGTCTAGCTCATAAGTTTATGAAGCTTGCGCCTAGGCTCAGGAGCTTGAGCATAAGTTTTTTATTCATGCGCCTAAGCTCCGGAGCTATGGTAAATTTTTTCAGTCTAGCACATAAGTTTAAGAATCTTGTGCCTAGGCTCAGGAGCTTGCGCATAAGATTCTCATTTTTTAGCAGGAGCTTTCGCAAATTTTTTCAGTCTAGCTCATAAGTTTATGAAGCTTACGCCTAGGCTCAGGAGCTTGCGAATAAGTTTTTGAGGCTTGCGCCTAAGCTCACGAGCTCGCGCATAAGATTCTCATTTTTAAGCATAAGCTCAGGAGCTTTCGAAAATTTTTTCAGTCTTGATCATAAGTTTATGAGTCTTGCGCGTAAGCTCAGGAGCTTGCGCATAAGAATCTCATTTTTGAGCATGAGCTCAGGAGCTTTCGCAAATTTTTTCAGTCTTGCACATAAGTTTTTTTAGGCTTGCGCCTAAGCTCAGTAGCTTGCGCATAATAATCTCATTTTTGAGCATAAGCTCCGGAGCTTTGGTAAATTTTTTCAGTCTAGCACATAAGTTTATGAAGCTTGCGCCCAGGCTCAGGAGCTTGCGAATAAGTTTTTAGGCTTGCGCCTAAGCTCAGGAGCTTGCGCATAAGATTCTCATTTTTGAGCATAAACTGAGCAGCTTTCGAAAATTTGTTCAGTCTTGATCATAAGTTTATGAATCTTGTGCCTAGGCTCAGGAGCTTGCGCATAAGAATCTCATTTTTGAGCATGAGCTCAGGAGCTTTCGCAAATTTTTTCAGTCTAGCTCATAAGTTTATGAAGCTTGCGCCTAGGCTCAGGAGCTTGAGCATAAGTATTTTATACATGCGCCTAAGCTCCGGAGCTTTGGTAAATTTTTTCAGTCTAGCACATAAGTTCAAGAATCTTGTGCCTAGGCTCAGGAGCTTGCGCATAAGATTCTTATTTTTTAGCAGGAGCTTTCGCAAATTTTTTCAGTCTAGCACATAAGTTTATGAAACTTGCGCCTAGGCTCAGGAACTTGCGAATAAGTTTTTGAGGCTTGCGCCTAAGCTCAGGAGCCTGCGCATAAGATTCTCATTTTTAAGCATAAGCTCAGGAGCTTTCGAAAATTTTTTCAGTCTAGCTCATAAGTTTATGAAGCTTGCGCCTAGGCTCAGGAGCTTGCGCATAATAATCTCATTTTTGAGCATGAGCTCCGGAGCTTTCGCAAATTTTTTCAGTCTAGCTCATAAGTTTATGAAGCTTGCGCCTAGGCTCAATAGCTTGCGAATAAGTTTTTTAGGCTTGCGCCTAAGCTCAGGAGCTTGCGCATAAGATTCTCATTTTTAAGCATAAGCTCAGGAGCTTTCGAAAATTTTTTCAGTCTTGATCATAAGTTTATGAGTCTTGCGCGTAAGCTCAGGAGCTGGCGCATAAGAATCTCATTTTTGAGCATGAGCTGTGGAGCTTTCGCAAATTTTTTCAGTCTAGCTCATAAGTTTATGAAGCTTGCGCCTAGGCTCAGGAGCTTGAGCATAAGTTTTTTATACTTTCGCCTAAGCTCAGGAGGTTGCGCATAAGATTCTCATTTTGAATAAACTGCATTTCGAAAATTTGCACTTGATCATAAGTTTATGAATCTTGCTAGGCTCAGGAGCTCGCATAAGAATTTTTTTGAGCAGAGCTCAGGAGCTTGCAAATTTTTTCATCTTGCAATAAGTTTTTTTAGGCTTGCGCCTAAGCTCAGTAGCTTGCGCACAAGATTCTCATTTTTGAGCATAATCAGGAGCTCAAAATTTTTTCAGTCTTGATCATAAGTTTATGAGTCTTGCGCGTAAGCTAAGCTCCATAAGAATCTCATTTTTGAGCTGAGCTCAGGAACTTTCGCAAATTTTTTCAGTAGCTCAATTTTGAAGCTTCGCCTAGTCAGGAGCTAGCATAAGTATTTTATACATGCGCCTAAGTCCGGAGCTTTGGTATTTTTTCAGTCTAACATAAGTTTAAGAATCTTGCCTAGCCAGGAGCTTGCGCATAAGATTCTTATTTTTTAGCAGGAGCTCAAATTTTTTCAGTCTAGACATAAGTTTATGAAACTTGCGCCTAGGCTCAGGAACTTGCGAATAAGTTTTTTAGGCTTGCGCCTAAGCTCAGGAGCTTGCGCATAAGATTCTCATTTTTGAGCATAAACTGAGCAGCTTTCGAAAATTTGTTCAGTCTTGATCATAAGTTTATGAATCTTGTGCCTAGGCTCAGGAGCTTGCGCATAAGAATCTCATTTTTGAGCATGAGCTCAGGAGCTTTCGCAAATTTTTTCAGTCTTGTTTATGAAGCTTGCGCCTAGGCATAAGTTTTTTTAGGCTTGCGGCTAAGCTCAGGAGCTTGCGCATAAGATTCTCATTTTGAGCATAAGCTCAGGAGCTTTCGAAAATTTGTTCAGTCTTGATCATAAGTTTATGAGTCTTGCGCGTAAGCTCAGGAGCTTGCGCATAATAATCTCATTTTTGAGCATGAGCTCACTAGCTTTCGCAAATTTTTTCAGTCTAGCTCATAAGTTTATGAAGCTTGCGCCTAGGCTCAGGAGCTTGAGCATAAGTATTTTATACATGCGCCTAAGCTCCGGAGCTTTGGTAAATTTTTTCAGTCTAGCACATAAGTTTAAGAATCTTGTGCCTAGGCTCAGGAGCTTGCGCATAAGATTCTTATTTTTTAGCAGGAGCTTTCGCAAATTTTTTCAGTCTAGCACATAAGTTTATGAAACTTGCGCCTAGGCTCAGGAGCTTGCGAATAAGTTATTGAGGCTTGCGCCTAAGCTCAGGAGCCTCCGCATAAGATTCTCATTTTTAAGCATAAGCTCAGGAGCTTTCGAAAATTTTTTCAGTCTTGATCATAAGTTTATGAGTCTTGCGCGTAAGCTCAGGAGCTTGTGCATAAGAATCTCATTTTTGAGCTTGCGCCTAGGCTGAGCTCATAAGTTTTTTAGCGCCTAGCTCAGGAGCTTCGCAAATTTTTTCAGTCTAGCTCATAAGTTTATGAAGCTTGCGCCTAGGCTCAGGAGCTTGAGCATAAGTTTTTTTAGGCTTGCGGCTAAGCTCAGGAGCTTGCGCATAAGATTCTCATTTTTGAAGCATAAGCTCAGGAGCTTTCGAAAATTTGTTCAGTCTTGATCATAAGTTTATGAGTCTTGCGCGTAAGCTCAGGAGCTTGCGCATAATAATCTCATTTTTGAGCATGAGCTCCGGAGCTTTCGCAAATTTTTTCAGTCTAGCTCATAAGTTTATGAACTTGCGCCTAGGCTCAGGAGCTTGAGCATAAGTTTTTTATACATGCGCCTATGCTCCGGAGCTTTGGTAAATTTTTTCAGTCTTGCACATAAGTTTTTTTATTGCGCATAAGCTCAGGAGCTTGCGCATAAGCGCCTTTGGTAATTTTTTCAGTCTAGCACATAAGTTTATGAAACTTGCGCCTAGGCTCAGGAGCTTGCGAATAAGTTTTTGAGGCTTGCGCCTAAACTCAGGAGCTTGCGCATAAGATTCTCATTTTTAAGTATAAGCTCAGGAGCTTTCGCAAATTTTTTCAGTCTTGCACATAAGTTTTTTTTGGCTTGCGCGTAAGCTCAGGAGCTTGCGCATAATAATCTCATTTTTGAGCATGAGCTCAGGAGCTTTCGCAAATTTTTTCAGTCTAGCTCATAAGTTTATGAAGCTTGCGCCTAGGCTCAGAAGCTTGAGCATAAGTTTTTTATACATGCGCCTAAGCTCCGGAGCTTTGGTAAATTTTTTCAGTCTAACACATAAGTTTAAGAATCTTGTGCCTAGGCTCAGGAGCTTGCGCATAATAATCTCATTTTTGAGCATGAGCTCAGGAGCTTTCGAAAATTTTTTCAGTCTTGATCATAAGTTTATGAGTCTTGCGCGTAAGCTCAGGAGCTTGCGCATCAGAATCTCATTTTAGAGCATGAGCTCAGGAGCTTTCGCAAATTTTTTCAGTCTATCTCATAAGTTTATGAACCTTGCGCCGAGGCTCAGGAGCTTGAGCATAAGTTTTTTATACATGCGCCTATGCTCCGGAGCTTTGGTAAATTTTTTCAGTCTAGCACATAAGTTTATGAAACTTGCGCCTAGGCTCAGGAGCTTGCGAATAAGTTTTTGAGGCTTGCGCCTAAGCTCAGGAGCTTGCGCATAAGAATCTCATTTTTGAGCATGAGCTCAGGAGCTTTCGCAAATTTTTTCAGTCTAGCTCATAGGTTTATGAAGCTTGCGCCGAGGCTCAGGAGCTTGAGCATAAGTTTTTTATACATGCGCCTAAGCTCCGGAGCTTTGGTAAATTTTTTCAGTCTAGCACATAAGTTTAAGAATCTTGTGCCTAGGCTCAGGAGCTTGCGCATAAGATTCTCATTTTTAAGCATAAGCACAGGAGCTTTCGAAAATTTTTTCAGTCTTGATCATAAGTTTATGAAACTTGCGCCTAGGCTCAGGAGCTTGCGAATAAGTTTTTGAGGCTTGCGCCTAAGCTCAGGAGCTTGCGCATAAGATTCTCATTTTTAAGCATGAGCTCAGGAGCTTTCGCAAATTTTTTCAGTCTATCATAAGTTTATGAGCTTTTGCATAAGCGCGCCTAAGCTCAGGAGCTTGCGCAAGCTAGGAGATAAGAATCTCATTTTTGAGCATGAGCTCAGGAGCTTTCGCAAATTTTTTCAGTCTAGCTCATAAGTTTATGAAGCTTGCGCCTAGGCTCAGGAGCTTGAGCATAAGTTTTTTATACATGCGCCTAAGCTCCGGAGCTTTGGTAAATTTTTTCAGTCTAACACATAAGTTTAAGAATCTTGTGCCTATCAGGAGCTTGCGCATCTCATTTTTAAGCATAAGCTCAGGAGCTTTCGAAAATTTTTTCAGTCTTGATCATAAGTTTATGAGTCTTGCGCGTAAGCTCAGGAGCTTGCGCATAAGAATCTCATTTTTGAGCATGAGCTCAGGAGCTTTCGCAAATTTTTTCAGTCTAGCACATAAGTTTATGAAACTTGCGCATAGGCTCAGGAGCTTGAGCATAAGTATTTTATACATGCACCTAAGCTCCGGAGCTTTGGTAAATTTTTTCAGTCTAGCACATTAGTTTAAGAATCTTGTGCCTAGGCTCAGGAGCTTGCGCATAAGATTCTCATTTTTTAGCAGGAGCTTTCGCAAATTTTTTCAGTCTAGCACATAAGTTTATGAAGCTTGCGCCTAGCCTCAGGAGCTTGAGCATAAGTTTTTTATACTTGCGCCTAGGCTCAGGAGCTTTCGAAAATTTGTTCAGTCTTGATCATAAGTTTATGAGGCTTGCGCCAAGGCTCAGGAGCTTGTGCATATGATTCTCATTTTTGAGCATTAGCTCAGGAGCTTTCGCAAATTTCTTCAGTCTAGCACATAAGTTTATGAAGCTTGCGCCTAGGCTCAGGAGCTTGCGAATAAGTTTTTTGTGCTTGCGCCTAAGCTCAGGAGCTTGCTCATAAGATTCTCATTTTTGAGCATGAGCTCAGGAGTTTTCGCAAATTTTTTCAGTCTAGCTCATAAGTTTATGAATCTAGGGCCTAGGCTCAGGAGCTTGCGCATAAGATTCTCATTTTTTAGCAGGAGCTTTCGCAAATTTTTTCAGTCTAGCACATAAGTTTATGAAGCTTGCGCCTAGCCTCAGGAGCTTGAGCATAAGTTTTTTATACTTGCGCCTAGGCTCAGGAGCTTGCGCAAATTTTTTCAGTCTAGCTCATAAGTTTATGAAGCTTGCGCCTGAGCTCAAGAGCTTGAGAATAAGTTTTTTATACATGCGCCTAAGCTCAGGAGCTTGAGCATACATTTTTTAGGCTTGCGCCTAAGCTCAGGAGCTTGCGCATAATAATCTCATTTTTGAGCATGAGCTCAGGAGCTTTCGCAAATTTTTTCAGTCTAGCTCATAAGTTTATGAAGCTTGCGCCTAGGCTCAGAAGCTTGAGCATAACTTTTTTATACATGCGCCTAAGCTCCGGAGCTTTGGTAAATTTTTTCTGTCTAGCACATAAGTTTAAGAATCTTGTGCCTAGGCTCAGGAGCTTGCGCATAATAATCTCATTTTTGAGCATGAGCTCAGGAGCTTTCGAAAATTTTTTCAGTCTTGATCATAAGATTATGAGTCTTGCGCGTAAGCTCAGGAGCTTGCGCATCAGAATCTCATTTTTGAGCATGAGCTCAGGAGCTTTCGCAAATTTTTTCAGTCTAGCTCATAAGTTTATGAACCTTGCGCCGAGGCTCAGGAGCTTGAGCATAAGTTTTTTATACATGCGCCTATGCTCCGGAGCTTTGGTAAATTTTTTCAGTCTAGCACATAAGTTTATGAAACTTGCGCCTAGGCTCAGGAGCTTGCGAATAAGTTTTTGAGGCTTGCGCCTAAGCTCAGGAGCTTGCGCATCAGAATCTCATTTTAGAGCATGAGCTCAGGAGCTTTCGCAAATTTTTTCAGTCTATCTCATAAGTTTATGAACCTTGCGCCGAGGCTCAGGAGCTTGAGCATAAGTTTTTTATACATGCGCCTATGCTCCGGAGCTTTGGTAAATTTTTTCAGTCTAGCACATAAGTTTATGAAACTTGCGCCTAGGCTCAGGAGCTTGCGAATAAGTTTTTGAGGCTTGCGCCTAAGCTCAGGAGCTTGCGCATAAGAATCTCATTTTTGAGCATGAGCTCAGGAGCTTTCGCAAATTTTTTCAGTCTAGCTCATAGGTTTATGAAGCTTGCGCCGAGGCTCAGGAGCTTGAGCATAAGTTTTTTATACATGCGCCTAAGCTCCGGAGCTTTGGTAAATTTTTTCAGTCTAGCACATAAGTTTAAGAATCTTGTGCCTAGGCTCAGGAGCTTGCGCATAAGATTCTCATTTTTAAGCATAAGCACAGGAGCTTTCGAAAATTTTTTCAGTCTTGATCATAAGTTTATGAGTCTTGCGCCTAAGCTCAGGAGCTTAAGCATAAGTTTTTTTAGGCTTGCGCCTAAGCTCAGGAGGTTGCGCATAAGATTCTCATTTTTCAGCATAAGCTCCGGAGCTTTGGTAAATTTTTTCAGTCTAGCACATAAGTTTATGAAGCTTGCGCCTAGGCTCAGGAGCTTGCGCATAAGATTCTCATTTTTAAGCATAAGCTCAGGAGCTTTCGAAAATTTTTTCAGTCTTGATCATAAGTTTATGAGTCTTGCGCGTAAGCTCAGGAGCTTGCGCATAAGAATCTCATTTTTGAGCATGAGCTCAGGAGCTTTCGCAAATTTTTTCAGTCTAGCACATAAGTTTATGAAACTTGCGCATAGGCTCAGGAGCTTGAGCATAAGTATTTTATACATGCGCCTAAGCTCCGGAGCTTTGGTAAATTTTTTCTGTCTAGCACATAAGTTTAAGAATCTTGTGCCTAGGCTCAGGAGCTTGCGCATAATAATCTCATTTTTGAGCATGAGCTCAGGAGCTTTCGAAAATTTTTTCAGTCTTGATCATAAGATTATGAGTCTTGCGCGTAAGCTCAGGAGCTTGCGCATCAGAATCTCATTTTTGAGCATGAGCTCAGGAGCTTTCGCAAATTTTTTCAGTCTAGCTCATAAGTTTATGAACCTTGCGCCGAGGCTCAGGAGCTTGAGCATAAGTTTTTTATACATGCGCCTATGCTCCGGAGCTTTGGTAAATTTTTTCAGTCTAGCACATAAGTTTAAGAATCTTGTGCCTAGGCTCAGGAGCTTGCGCATAAGATTCTCATTTTTTAGCAGGAGCTTTCGCAAATTTTTTCAGTCTAGCACATAAGTTTATGAAACTTGCGCCTAGGCTCAGGAGCTTGCGAATAAGTTTTTGAGGCTTGCGCCTAAGCTCAAGAGCTTGCGCATAAGATTCTCATTTTTATGCATAAGCTCAGGAGCTTTCGAAAATTTTTTCAGTCTTAATCATAAGTTTATGAGTCTTGCGCGTAAGCTCAGGAGCTTGCGCATAAGAATCTCATTTTTGAGCATGAGCTCAGGAGCTTTCGCAAATTTTTTCAGTCTAGCTCATAAGTTTATGAAGCTTGCGCCGAGGCTCAGGAGCTTGAGCATAAGTTTTTTATACATGCGCCTAAGCTCCGGAGCTTTGGTAAATTTTTTCAGTCTAGCACATTAGTTTAAGAATCTTGTGCCTAGGCTCAGGAGCTTGCGCATAAGATTCTCATTTTTTAGCAGGAGCTTTCGCAAATTTTTTCAGTCTAGCACATAAGTTTATGAAACTTGCGCCTAGGCTCAGGAGCTTTCGCATAAGTTTTTTAGGCTTTCGCCTAAGCTAAGGAACTTGCGAATAAGTTTTTTGAGCGTTGCGCCAAAGCTCAGGAGCTTTCGCATAAGTTTTTTAGGCTTGCGCCTAACCTCAGGAGATTGCGCTAAAGTTTTTTAGGATCGCGCCTATGCTCAGGAGCTTTCGCATAAGATTCTCATTTTTGAGCATAAGCTCAGGAGCTTTCGCAAATTTTTTCAGTCTAGCACATAAGTTTATGAAACTTGCGCCTAGGCTCAGGAGCTTTCGCATAAGTTTTTGAGGCTTGCGCTTAAGCTCAGGAACTTGCGCTTAATTTTTTTAGGCTCGCGCCTAAGCTAAGGAGCTTTCGCATAAGATTTTTAGGCTTGCGCATAAGTTTTTGAGGCTCGCGCCTATGCTCAGGAGCTTTCGTATAAGTTTTTTAGGCTTTCGCCTAAGCTAAGGAACTTGCGAATAAGTTTTTTGAGCCTTGCGCCAAAGCTCAGGAGCTTTCGCATAAGATTTTTAGGCTTGCACCTAATCTCTGGAGATTGCGCTTAAGTTTTTTAGGCTCGCGCCTAAGCTAAGGAGCTTTCGCATAAGTTTTTTAGGCTTGCGCCTAATCT
Organism: Apocrypta bakeri; assembly: GCA_018906985.1. Taxonomy (NCBI): domain Eukaryota; kingdom Metazoa; phylum Arthropoda; class Insecta; order Hymenoptera; family Pteromalidae; genus Apocrypta; species Apocrypta bakeri. The sequence continues at coordinate 10,422 of JACCIA010000207.1, forward strand.
CAGGAGAGTGCGCTTAAGTTTTTTAAGCTCGCGCCTAAGCTCAGGAGCTTTCGCAAAAGATTCTCATTTTTGAGCATAAGCTCAGGAGCTTTCGCATATTTTTTCAGTCTTGCACATAAGTTTTTTAGGCTCGCGCCTATGTTCAGGAGCTTTCGCATAAGTTTTTTAGGGTTTCGCCTAAGCTGAGGAGATTGCGCATAAGTTTTTTAGGCTTGCGCCTAAGCTCAGGAGCTTTCGCATAAGTTTTTTAGGCTTGCGCCTAATCTCAGGAGATTGCGCTTAAGTTTTTTAGGCTCGCGCCTAAGCTCAGGAGCTTTCGCATAAGATTCTCATTTTTGAGCATAAGCTCAGGAGCTTTCGCAAATTTTTTCAGTCTTGCACATAAGTTTTTTAGGCTCGCGCCTATGTTCAGGAGCTTTCGCATAAGTTTTTTAGGGTTTCGCCTAAGCTGAGGAGATTGCGCAAAAGTTTTTTAGGCTTGCGCCTAATCTCAGGAGATTGCGCTTAAGTTTTTTAGGCTCGCGCCTAAGCTAAGGAGCTTTCGCATAAGTTTTTTAGGCTTGCGCCTAATCTCAGGAGATTGCGCTTAAGTTTTTTAGGCTCGCGCCTAAGCTAAGGAGCTTTCGCATAAGTTTTTTAGGCTTGCGCCTAATCTCAGGAGATTGCGCTTAAGTTTTTTAGGCTCGCGCCTAAGCTCAGGAGCTTTCGCATAAGTTATTTAGGCTTGCGCCTAATCTCAGGAGATTGCGCTTAAGTTTTTTAGGCTCTCGCCTAAGCTAAGGAACTTGCGAATAAGTTTTTTGAGGCTTCCGCCTAATCTCAGGAGATTGCGCTTAGGTTTTTTAGGCTCGCGCCTAAGCTAAGGAGCTTTCGCATAAGTTTTTTAGGCTTTCGCCTAAGCTGAGGAACTTGCGAATAAGTTTTTTGAGGCTTGCGCCAAAGCTCAGGAGCTTTCGCATAAGATTCTCATTTTTTAGCATAAGCTCAGGAGCTTTCGCAAATTTTTTCAGTCTTGCACATAAGTTTTTTAGGCTCGCGCCTATGCTCAGGAGCTTTCGCATAAGTTTTTTAGGCTTTCGCCTAAGCTGAGGAGATTGCGCAAAAGTTTTTTAGGCTTGCGCCTAATCTCAGGAGATTGCGCTTAAGTTTTTTAGGCTCGCGCCTAAGCTCAGGAGCTTTCGCATAAGTTTTTTAGGCTTTCGCCTAAGCTGAGGAGATTGCGCATAAGTTTTTTAGGCTTGCGCCTAATCTCAGGAGATTGCGCTTAAGTTTTTTAGGCTCGCGCCTAAGCTCAGGAGCTTTCGCATAAGTTTTTTAGGCTTTCGCCTTAGCTGAGGAACTTGCGAATAAGTTTTTTGAGCCTTGAGCCAAAGCTCAGGAGCTTTCGCATTAGATTTTTAGGCTTGCGCCTAATCTTTGGAGATTGCGCTTAAGTTTTTTAGGCTTGCGCCTAATCTCAGGAGATTGCGCTTAAGTTTTTTAGGCTCGCGCCTAAGCTAAGGAGCTTTCGCATAAGTTTTTTAGGCTTGCGCCTAATCCCAGGAGATTGCACTTAAGTTTTTTAGGCTTTCGCCTAAGCTGAGGAACTTGCGAATAAGTTTTTTGAGCCTTGCGCCAAAGCTCAGGAGCTTTCGCATAAGATTTTTAGGCTTGCGCCTAATCTCTGGAGATTGCGCTTAAGTTTTTTAGGCTCGCGCCTAAGCTCAGGAGCTTTCGCAAATTTTTTCAGTCTTGCACATAAGTTTTTTAGGCTCGCGCCTAAGCTCAGGAGCTTTCGCATAAGTTTTTTAGGCTCGCGCCTAAGCTCAGGAGCTTTCGCATAAGTTTTTTAGGCTTTCGCCTAAGCTGAGGAACTTGCGAATAAGTTTTTTGAGCCTTGCGCCAAAGCTCAGGAGCTTTCGCATAAGATTTTTAGGCTTGCGCCTAATCTCTGGAGATTGCGCTTAAGTTTTTTAGGCTCGCGCCTAAGCTAAGGAGCTTTCGCATAAGTTTTTTAGGCTTGCGCCTAATCTCAGGAGATTGCGCTTAAGTTTTTTAGGCTCGCGCCTAAGCTCAGGAGCTTTCGCAAAAGATTCTCATTTTTGAGCATAAGCTCAGGAGCTTTCGCATATTTTTTCAGTCTTGCACATAAGTTTTTTAGGCTCGCGCCTATGTTCAGGAGCTTTCGCATAAGTTTTTTAGGGTTTCGCCTAAGCTGAGGCGATTGCGCAAAAGTTTTTTCGGCTTGCGCCTAAGCTAAGGAGCTTTCGCATAAGTTTTTTAGGCTTGCGCCTAATCTCAGGAGATTGCGCTTAATTTTTTTAAGCTCGCGCCTATGCTCAGGAGCTTTCGCATAAGATTCTCATTTTTGAGCATAAGCTCAGGAGCTTTCGCAAATTTTTTCAGTCTTGCACATAAGCTTTTTAGGCTCGCGCCTATGTTCAGGAGCTTTCTCATAAGTTTTTTAGGGTTTCGCCTAAGCTGAGGAGATTGCGCAAAAGTTTTTTAGGCTTGCGCCTAATATCAGGAGATTGCACTTAAGTTTTTTAGGCTCGCGCCTATGCTCAGGAGCTTTCGCATAAGATTTTTAGGCTTTCACCTAAGCTGAGGAACTTGCGCTTAAGTTTTTTGGGCTCGCGCCTAAGCTAAGGAGCTTTCGCATAAGTTTTTTAGGCTTGCGCCTAATCCCAGGAGATTGCACTTAAGTTTTTATGACTCGCGCCTAAGCTAAGGAGCTTTCGCATAAGTTTTTTAGGCTCGCGCCTAATCTCAGGAGATTGCGCTTAAGTTTTTTAGGCTCGCGCCTAAGCTAAGGAGCTTTCGCATAATTTTTTTAGGCTTGCGCCTAATCTCAGGAGATTGCGCTTAAGTTTTTTAGGCTCGCGCCTAAGCTCAGGAGCTTTCGCATAAGTTATTTAGGCTTGCGCCTAATCTCAGGAGATTGCGCTTAAGTTTTTTAGGCTCTCGCCTAAGCTAAGGAACTTGCGAATAAGTTTTTTGAGGCTTCCGCCTAATCTCAGGAGATTGCGCTTAGGTTTTTTAGGCTCGCGCCTAAGCTAAGGAGCTTTCTCATATGTTTTTTAGGCTTTCGCCTAAGCTGAGGAACTTGCACATAAGTTTTTTAGGCTCGCACCTATGCTCAGGAGCTTTCGCATAAGTTTTTTAGGCTTTCGCCTAAGCTGAGGAGATTGCGCAAAAGTTTTTTAGGCTTGCGCCTAATCTCAGGAGATTGCGCTTAAGTTTTTTAGGCTCGCGACTAAGCTCAGGAGCTTTCGCATAAGTTTTTTAGGCTTTCGCCTAAGCTGAGGAGATTGCGCAAAAGTTTTGTAGGCTTGCGCCTAATCTCAGGAGATTGCGCTTAATTTTTTTAGGCTCGCGCCTAAGCTCAGGAACTTTTGCATAAGTTTTTTAGGCTTTCGCCTTAGCTGAGGAACTTGCGAATAAGTTTTTTGAGCCTTGAGCCAAAGCTCAGGAGCTTTCGCATTAGATATTTAGGCTTGCGCCTAATCTTTGGAGATTGCGCTTAAGTTTTTAAGGCTCGCGCCTAAGCTCAGGAGATTGCGCTTAAGTTTTTTAGGCTCGCGCCTAAGCTAAGGAGCTTTCGCATAAGTTTTTTAGGCTTGCGCCTAATCTCAGGAGATTGCGCTTAAGTTTTTTAGGCTTTCGCCTAAGCTGAGGAACTTGCGAATAAGTTTTTTGAGCCTTGCGCCAAAGCTCAGGAGCTTTCGCATAAGATTTTTAGGCTTGCGCCTAATCTCTGGAGATTGCGCTTAAGTTTTTTAGGCTCGCGCTTAAGCTCAGGAGCTTTCGCAAATTTTTTCAGTCTTGCACATAAGTTTTTTAGGCTCGCGCCTATGCTCAGAAGCTTTCGCATAAGTTTTTTAGGCTCGCGCCTAAGCTCAGGAGCTTTCGCATAAGTTTTTTAGGCTTTCGCCTAAGCTGAGGAGATTGCAAATAAGTTTTTTGAGGCTTGCGCCAAAGCTCAGGAGCTTTCGCATAAGATTTTTAGGCTTGCGCCTAATCTCTGGAGATTGCGCTTAAGTTTTTTAGGCTCGCGCCTAAGCTAAGGAGCTTTCGCATAAGTTTTTTAGGCTTGCGCCTAATCTCAGGAGATTGCGCTTAAGTTTTTTAGGCTCGCGCCTAAGCTCAGGAGCTTTCGCAAAAGATTCTCATTTTTGAGCATAAGCTCAGGAGCTTTCGCAAATTTTTTCAGTCTTGCACATAAGTTTTTTAGGCTCGCGCCTATGTTCAGGAGCTTTCGCATAAGTTTTTTAGGGTTTCGCCTAAGCTGAGGAGATTGCAAATAAGTTTTTTGCGGCTTGCGCCAAAGCTCAGGAGCTTTCGCATAAGATTTTTAGGCTTGCGCCTAATCCCAGGAGATTGCGCTTAATTTTTTTAAGCTCGCGCCTATGCTCAGGAGCTTTCGCATAAGATTCTCATTTTGAGCATAAGCTCAGGAGCTTTCGCAAATTTTTTCAGTCTTGCACATAAGCTTTTTAGGCTCGCGCCTATGTTCAGGAGCTTTCTCATAAGTTTTTTAGGGTTTCGCCTAAGCTGAGGAGATTGCGCAAAAGTTTTTTAGGCTTGCGCCTAATCTCAGGAGATTGCACTTAAGTTTTTTAGGCTCGCGCCTATGCTCAGGAGCTTTCGCATAAGATTTTTAGGCTTTCACCTAAGCTGAGGAACTTGCGCTTAAGTTTTTTGGGCTCGCGCCTAAGCTAAGGAGCTTTCGCATAAGTTTTTTAGGCTTGCGCCTAATCCCAGGAGATTGCACTTAAGTTTTTATGACTCGCGCCTAAGCTAAGGAGCTTTCGCATAAGTTTTTTAGGCTCGCGCCTAATCTCAGGAGATTGCGCTTAAGTTTTTTAGGCTCTCGCCTAAGCTAAGGAACTTGCGAATAAGTTTTTTGAGGCTTCCGCCTAATCTCAGGAGATTGCGCTTAGGTTTTTTAGGCTCGCGCCTAAGCTAAGGAGCTTTCTCATATGTTTTTTAGGCTTTCGCCTAAGCTGAGGAACTTGCACATAAGTTTTTTAGGCTCGCACCTATGCTCAGGAGCTTTCGCATAAGTTTTTTAGGCTTTCGCCTAAGCTGAGGAGATTGCGCAAAAGTTTTTTAGGCTTGCGCCTAATCTCAGGAGATTGCGCTTAAGTTTTTTAGGCTCGCGACAAAGCTCAGGAGCTTTCGCATAAGTTTTTTAGGCTTTCGCCTAAGCTGAGGAGATTGCGCAAAAGTTTTTTAGGCTTGCGCCTAATCTCAGGAGATTGCGCTTAAGTTTTTTAGGCTCGCGCCTAAGCTCAGGAGCTTTCGCATAAGTTTTTTAGGCTTTCGCCTTAGCTGAGGAACTTGCGAATAAGTTTTTTGAGCCTTGCGCCAAAGCTCAGGAGCTTTCGCATAAGATTTTTAGGCTTGCGCCTAATCTCTGGAGATTGCGCTTAAGTTTTTTAGGCTCGCGCCTAAGCTCAGGAGCTTTCGCATAAGATTTTTAGGCTTGCGCCTAATCTCTGGAGATTGCGCTTAAGTTTTTTAGGCTCGCGCCTAAGCTCAGGAGCTTTCGCAAATTTTTTCAGTCTTGCACATAAGTTTTTTAGGCTCGCGCCTATGCTCAGGAGCTTTCGCATAAGTTTTTTAGGCTCGCGCCTAAGCTCAGGAGCTTTCGCATAAGTTTTTTAGGCTTTCGCCTAAGCTGAGGAACTTGCGAATAAGTTTTTTGAGCCTTGAGCCAAATCTCAGGAGCTTTCGCATTAGATTTTTAGGCTTGCGCCTAATCTTTGGAGATTGCGCTTAAGTTTTTAAGGCTCGCGCCTAAGCTCAGGAGATTGCGCTTAAGTTTTTTAGGCTCGCGCCTAAGCTCAGGAGCTTTCGCATAAGATTCTCATTTTTGAGCATAAGCTCAGGAGCTTTCGCAAATTTTTTCAGTCTTGCACATAAGTTTTTTAGGCTCGCGCCTAAGCTAAGGAGCTTTCGCATAAGTTTTTTAGGCTTGCGCCTAATCTCAGGAGATTGCGCTTAAGTTTTTTAGGCTCGCGCCTAAGCTCAGGAGCTTTCGCATAAGTTTTTTAGGCTTGCGCCTAATCTCAGGAGATTGCGCTTAAGTTTTTTAGGCTCGCGCCTATGCTCAGGAGCTTTCGCATAAGTTTTTTAGGCTTTCGCCTAAGCTGAGGAACTTGCGCTTAAGTTTTTTAGGCTCGCGCCTAAGCTAAGGAGCTTTCGCATAAGTTTTTTAGGCTTTCGCCTAAGCTGAGGAACTTGCGAATAAGTTTTTTGAGGCTTGCGCCAAAGCTCAGGAGCTTTCGAATAAGATTTTTAGGCTTGCGCCTAATCTCTGGAGATTGCGCATAAGTTTTTTAGGCTCGCGCCTAAGCTAAGGAGCTTTCGCATAAGTTTTTTAGGCTTGCGCCTAATCCCAGGAGATTGCACTTAAGTTTTTATGACTCGCGCCTAAGCTAAGGAGCTTTCGCATAAGTTTTTTAGGGTTTCGCCTAAGCTGAGGAGATTGCGCAAAAGTTTTTTAGGCTTGCGCCTAATACCAGGAGATTGCACTTAAGTTTTTTAGGCTTGCGCCTAATCTCAGGAGATTGCGCTTAAGTTTTTTAGGCTCGCGCCTAAGCTAAGGAGCTTTCGCATAAGTTTTTTAGGCTTGCGCCTAATCTCAGGAGATTGCGCTTAAGTTTTTTAGGCTCGCGCCTAAGCTCAGGAGCTTTCGCATAAGATTCTCATTTTTGAGCATAAGCTCAGGAGCTTTCGCAAATTTTTTCAGTCTTGCACATAAGTTTTTTAGGCTCGCGCCTATGTTCAGGAGCTTTCGCATAAGTTTTTTAGGGTTTCGCCTAAGCTGAGGAGATTGCGCAAAAGTTTTTTAGGCTTGCGCCTAATCTCAGGAGATTGCGCTTAAGTTTTTTAGGCTCGCGCCTATGCTCAGGAGCTTTCGCATAAGTTTTTTAGGCTTTCGCCTAAGCTGAGGAACTTGCGCTTAAGTTTTTTAGGCTCGCGCCTAAGCTAAGGAGCTTTCGCATAAGTTTTTTAGGCTTGCGCCTAATCTCAGGAGATTGCGCTTAAGTTTTTTAGGCTCGCGCCTAAGCTCAGGAGCTTTCGCATAAGTTTTTTAGGCTTGCGCCTAATCTCAGGAGATTGCGCTTAAGTTTTTTAGGCTCGCGCCTAAGCTCAGGAGCTTTCGCATAAGTTTTTTAGGCTTTCGCCTAAGCTGAGGAACTTGCGCTTAAGTTTTTTAGGCTCGCGCCTAAGCTAAGGAGCTTTCGCATAAGTTTTTTAGGCTTGCGCCTAATCTCAGGAGATTGCGCTTAAGTTTTTTAGGCTCGCGCCTAAGCTCAGGAGCTTTCGCATAAGTTTTTTAGGCTTGCGCCTAATCTCAGGAGATTGCGCTTAAGTTTTTTAGGCTCGCGCCTAAGCTCAGGAGCTTTCGCATAAGTTTTTTAGGCTCGCGACTAAGCTAAGGAGCTTTCGCATAAGTTTTTAGGCTTGCGCCTAATCTCAGGAGATTGCGCTTAAGTTTTTTAGGCTTGCGCCTAATCCCAGGAGATTGCACTTAAGTTTTTTAGGCTCGCGCCTAAGCTAAGGAGCTTTCTCATAAGTTTTTTAGGCTTTCGCCTAAGCTGAGGAACTTGCGAATAAGTTTTTTGAGGCTTCCGCCTAATCTCAGGAGATTGCGCTTAGGTTTATTAGGCTCGCGCCTAAGCTAAGGAGCTTTCGCATAAGTTTTTTAGGCTTTCGCCTAAGCTGAGGAACTTGCGAATAAGTTTTTTGAGGCTCGCGCCTAAGCTAAGGAGCTTTCTCATAAGTTTTTTAGGCTTTCGCCTAAGCTGAGGAACTTGCGAATAAGTTTTTTGAGGCTTCCGCCTAATCTCAGGAGATTGCGCTTAGGTTTTTTAGGCTCGCGCCTAAGCTAAGGAGCTTTCGCATAAGTTTTTTAGGCTTTCGCCTAAGCTGAGGAACTTGCGAATAAGTTTTTTGAGCCTTGCGCCAAAGCTCAGGAGCTTTCGCATAAGTTTTTTAGGCTTGCGCCTAATCTCTGGAGATTGCGCTTAAGTTTTTTAGGCTTTCGCCTAAGCTGAGGAACTTGCGAAAAAGTTTTTTGAGGCTCGCGCCTAAGCTAAGGAGCTTTCTCATAAGTTTTTTAGGCTTTCGCCTAAGCTGAGGAACTTGCGAATAAGTTTTTTGAGGCTTCCGCCTAATCTCAGGAGATTGCGCTTAGGTTTTTTAGGCTCGCGCCTAAGCTAAGGAGCTTCCGCATAAGTTTTTTAGGCTTTCGTCTAATCCCAGAAGATTGCACTTAAGTTTTTTAGGCTTTCGCCTAAGCTGAGGAACTTGCGAATAAGTTTTTTGAGCCTTGCGCCAAAGCTCAGGAGCTTTCGCATAAGTTTTTTAGGCTCGCGCCTAAGCTAAGGAGCTTTCTCATAAGTTTTTTAGGCTTTCGCCTAAGCTGAGGAACTTGCGAATAAGTTTTTTGAGGCTTCCGCCTAAGCTAAGGAGATTGCGCTTAGGTTTTTTAGGCTCGCCCCTATGCTCAGGAGCTTTTGCATAAGTTTTTTAGGCTTGCGCCTAATCTCAGGAGATTGCGCTTAAGTTTTTTAGGCTCGCGCCTATGCTCAGGAGCTTTCGCATAAGTTTTTTAGGCTTTCGCCTAAGCTGAGGAACTTGCGCTTAAGTTTTTTAGGCTCGCGCCTAAGCTAAGGAGCTTTCGCATAAGTTTTTTAGGCTTTCGCCTAAGCTGAGGAACTTGCGAATAAGTTTTTTGAGGCTTGCGCCAAAGCTCAGGAGCTTTCGCATAAGATTTTTAGGCTTGCGCCTAATCTCTGGAGATTGCGCTTAAGTTTTTTAGGCTCGCGCCTAAGCTAAGGAGCTTTCGCATAAGTTTTTTAGGCTTGCGCCTAATCTCTGGAGATTGCGCTTAAGTTTTTTAGGCTCGCGCTTAAGCTCAGGAGCTTTCGCAAATTTTTTCAGTCTTGCACATAAGTTTTTTAGGCTCGCGCCTATGCTCAGAAGCTTTCGCATAAGTTTTTTAGGCTCGCGCCTAAGCTCAGGAGCTTTCGCATAAGTTTTTTAGGCTTTCGCCTAAGCTGAGGAACTTGCAAATAAGTTTTTTGAGGCTTGCGCCAAAGCTCAGGAGCTTTCGCATAAGATTTTTAGGCTTGCACACTAATCTCTGGAGATTGCGCTTAAGTTTTTTAGGCTCGCGCCTAGCTAAGGAGCTTTCGCATAAGTTTTTTAGGCTTGCGCCTAATCTCAGGAGAGTGGCGCTTAAGTTTTTTAAGCTCGCGCCTAAGCTCAGGAGCTTTCGCAAAAGATTCTCAATTTTTGAGCATAAGCTCAGGAGCTTTCGCATATTTTTTCAGTCTTGCCATAAGTTTTTTAGGCTCGCGCTATGTTCAGGAGCTTTCGCATAAGTTTTTAGGGTTTCGCCTAAGCTGAGGCGATTGCGCAAAAGTTTTTTCGGCTTGCGCCTAAGCTAAGGAGGCTTTCGCATAAGTTTTTTAGGCTTGCGCCTAATCTCAGGAGATTGCGCTTATTTTTTTTAAGCTCGCGCCTATGCTCAGGAGCTTTCGCATAAGATCTCATTTTTGAGCATAGCTCAGGAGCTTCGCAAATTTTTTCAGTCTTGCACATAAGTTTTTTAGGCTCGCGCCTATGCTCAGGAGCTTTCGCATAAGTTTTTTAGGCTTTCGCCTAAGCTGAGGAGATTGCGCAAAAGTTTTTTAGGCTTGCGCCTAATCTCAGGAGATTGCGCTTAAGTTTTTTAGGCTCGCGCCTAAGCTAAGGAGCTTTCGCATAAGTTTTTTAGGCTTGCGCCTAATCTCAGGAGATTGCGCTTAAGTTTTTTAGGCTCGCGCCTAAGCTAAGGAGCTTTCGCATAAGTTTTTTAGGCTTGCGCCTAATCTCTGGAGATTGCGCTTAAGTTTTTTAGGCTTTCGCCTAAGCTGAGGAACTTGCGAATAAGTTTTTTGAGGCTAGCGCCTAATCTCAGGAGATTGCGCTTAAGTTTTTTAGGCTCGCGCCTAAGCTAAGGAGCTTTCGCATAAGTTTTTTAGGCTTTCGCCTAAGCTGAGGAACTTGCAAATAAGTTTTTTAGGCTCGCACCTATGCTCAGGAGCTTTCGCATAAGATCTCA
>JACCIA010000208.1:0-20327 GCA_018906985.1 Apocrypta bakeri
CGAGGAAACGGAAATCACTATATACGGCTATTTTAACTGTATAGGGCAGTTACCGGGTGCATTATCGAATAGAGGCAGTTAAGAAATACGTAATGCAAAGCGAAATTGCACCTAGAATAATATACAAACATAGAAAATGAGCATTTCTGTCGTTGAATCGGTGTATAGGAGGTGAGAGCGAAAACGTAAAATCTGACTATATATACTGCATAGATCAGTTGCAGGGTGCAATATCGAGTAGAATTTATTGATAATTTCGTAATACAAAGCGAAATTGCACCTAGAATAAGAAAATAACATCGAAAACGAAGATTTTTTTTCTCCTCGTTTTTGAGCTTTTCACGAGCTGAAACGTTCAAAAACGAGGAGAAACGGAAATCATTATATCCGGCTATTTTAACTGTATAGGGTAGTTACCGGGTGCATTATCGAATAGAGGCAGTTAAGAAATACGTAATGCAAAGCGAAATTGCACCTAGAATAATATACAAACATAGAAAATGAGCATTTCTGTCGTTGAATCGGTGTATAGGAGGTGAGAGCGAAAACGTAAAATCTGACTATATATACTGCATAGAGCAGTTGCAGGGTGCAATATCGAGTAGAATTTATTGATAATTTCGTAATACAAAGCGAAATTGCACCTAGAATAAGAAAATAACATCGAAAACGAAGATTTTGTTTTCTCCTCGTTTTTGAGCTTTTCACGAGCTGAAACGTTCAAAAACGAGGAGAAACGGAAATCACTATATACGGCTATTTTAACTGTATAGGGCAGTTACCGGGTGCATTATCGAATAGAGGCAGTTAAGAAATACGTAATGCAAAGCGAAATTGCACCTAGAATAATATACAAACATAGAAAATGAGCATTTCTGTCGTTGAATCGGTGTATAGGAGGTGAGAGCGAAAACGTAAAATCTGACTATATATACTGCATAGATCAGTTGCAGGGTGCAATATCGAGTAGAATTTATTGATAATTTCGTAATACAAAGCGAAATTGCACCTAGGATAAGAAAATAACATCGAAAACGAAGATTTTTTTTCTCCTCGTTTTTGAGCTTTTCACGAGCTGAAACGTTCAAAAACGAGGATGAAACGGAAATCACTATATACGGCTATTTTAACTGTATAGGGCAGTTACCGGGTGCATTATCGAATAGAGGCAGTTAAGAAATACGTAATGCAAAGCGAAATTGCACCTAGAATAATATACAAACATAGAAAATGAGCATTTCTGTCGTTGAATCGGTGTATAGGAGGTGAGAGCGAAAACGTAAAATCTGACTATATATACTGCATAGATCAGTTGCAGGGTGCAATATCGAGTAGGATTTATTGATAATTTCGTAATACAAAGCGAAATTGCACCTAGGATAAGAAAATAACATCGAAAACGAAGATTTTTTTTCTCCTCGTTTTTGAGCATTTCACGAGCTGAAACGTTCAAAAACGAGGTGAAACGGAAATCATTATATCCGGCTATTTTAACTGTATAGGGCAGTTACCGGGTGCATTATCGAATAGAGGCAGTTAAGAAATACGTAATGCAAAGCGAAATTGCACCTAGAATAATATACAAACATAGAAAATGAGCATTTCTGTCGTTGAATCGGTGTATAGGAGGTGAGAGCGAAAACGTAAAATCTGACTATATATACTGCATAGATCAGTTGCAGGGTGCAATATCGAGTAGAATTTATTGATAATTTCGTAATACAAAGCGAAATTGCACCTAGAATAAGAAAATAACATCGAAAACGAAGATTTTATTTTCTCCTCGTTTTTGATGCTTTTCACGAGCTGAAACGTTCAAAAACGAGGTGAAACGGAAATCATTATATACGGCTATTTTAACTGTATAGGGCAGTTACCGGGTGCATTATCGAATAGAGGCAGTTAAGAAATACGTAATGCAAAGCGAAATTGCACCTAGAATAATATACAAACATAGAAAATGAGCATTTCTGTCGTTGAATCGGTGTATAGGAGGTGAGAGCGAAAACGTAAAATCTGACTATATATACTGCATAGATCAGTTGCAGGGTGCAATATCGAGTAGAATTTATTGATAATTTCGTAATACAAAGCGAAATTGCACCTAGGAATAAGAAAATAACATCGAAAACGAAGATTTTATTTTCTCCTCGTTTTTGAGCTTTTCACGAGCTGAAACGTTCAAAAACGAGGTGAAACGGAAATCACTATATACGGCTATTTTAACTGTATAGGGCAGTTACCGGGTGCATTATCGAATAGAGGCAGTTAAGAAATACGTAATGCAAAGCAAAATTGCACCTAGAATAATATACAAACATAGAAAATGAGCATTTCTGTCGTTGAATCGGTGTATAGGAGGTGAGAGCGAAATCGTCAAATCTGACTATATATACTGCATAGATCAGTTGCAGGGTGCAATATCGAGTAGAATTTATTGATAATTTCGTAATACAAAGCGAAATTTCACCTAGAATAAGAAAATAACATCGAAAACGAAGATTTTTTTTCTCCTCGTTTTTGAGCTTTTCACGAGCTGAAACGTTCAAAAACGAGGAGAAACGGAAATCACTATATACGGCTATTTTAACTGTATAGGGCAGTTACCGGGTGCATTATCGAATAGAGGCAGTTAAGAAATACGTAATGCAAAGCGAAATTGCACCTAGAATAATATACAAACATAGAAAATGAGCATTTCTGTCGTTGAATCGGTGTATAGGAGGTGAGAGCGAAAACGTAAAATCTGACTATATATACTGCATAGATCAGTTGCAGGGTGCAATATCGAGTAGAATTTATTGATAATTTCGTAATACAAAGCGAAATTGCACCTAGAATAAGAAAATAACATTGAAAACGAAGATTTTATTTTCTCCTCGTTTTTGAGCTTTTCACGAGCTGAAACGTTCAAAAACGAGGTGAAACGGAAATCATTATATACGGCTATTTTAACTGTATAGGGCAGTTACCGGGTGCATTATCGAATAGAGGCAGTTAAGAAATACGTAATGCAAAGCGAAATTGCACCTAGAATAATATACAAACATAGAAAATGAGCATTTCTGTCGTTGAATCGGTGTATAGGAGGTGAGAGCGAAAACGTAAAATCTGACTATATATACTGCATAGATCAGTTGCAGGGTGCAATATCGAGTAGAATTTATTGATAATTTCGTAATACAAAGCGAAATTGCACCTAGAATAAGAAAATAACATCGAAAACGAAGATTTTTTTTCTCCTCGTTTTTGAGCTTTTCACGAGCTGAAACGTTCAAAAACGAGGTAGAAACGGAAATCACTATATACGGCTATTTTAACTGTATAGGGCAGTTACCGGGTGCATTATCGAATAGAGGCAGTTAAGAAATACGTAATGCAAAGCGAAATTGCACCTAGAATAATATACAAACATAGAAAATGAGCATTTCTGTCGTTGAATCGGTGTATAGGAGGTGAGAGTGAAAACGTAAAATCTGACTATATATACTGCATAGATCAGTTGCAGGGTGCAATATCGAGTAGAATTTATTGATAATTTCGTAATACAAAGCGAAATTGCACCTAGAATAAGAAAATAACATCGAAAACGAAGATTTTGTTTTCTCCTCGTTTTTGAGCTTTTCACGAGCTGAAACGTTCAAAAACGAGGTGAAACGGAAATCACTATATACGGCTATTTTAACTGTATAGGGCAGTTACCGGGTGCATTATCGAATAGAGGCAGTTAAGAAATACGTAATGCAAAGCGAAATTGCACCTAGAATAATATACAAACATAGAAAATGAGCATTTCTGTCGTTGAATCGGTGTATAGGAGGTGAGAGCGAAAACGTAAAATCTGACTATATATACTGCATAGATCAGTTGCAGGGTGCAATATCGAGTAGAATTTATTGATAATTTCGTAATACAAAGCGAAATTGCACCTAGGAATAAGAAAATAACATCGAAAACGAAGATTTTTTTTCTCCTCGTTTTTGAGCTTTTCACGAGCTGAAACGTTCAAAAACGAGGTGAAACGGAAATCACTATATACGGCTATTTTAACTGTATAGGGCAGTTACCGGGTGCATTATCGAATAGAGGCAGTTAAGAAATACGTAATGCAAAGCGAAATTGCACCTAGAATAATATACAAACATAGAAAATGAGCATTTCTGTCGTTGAATCGGTGTATAGGAGGTGAGAGCGAAAACGTAAAATCTGACTATATATACTGCATAGATCAGTTGCAGGGTGCAATATCGAGTAGAATTTATTGATAATTTCGTAATACAAAGCGAAATTGCACCTAGGATAAGAAAATAACATCGAAAACGAAGATTTTTTTTCTCCTCGTTTTTGAGCTTTTCACGAGCTGAAACGTTCAAAAACGAGGTGAAACGGAAATCACTATATACGGCTATTTTAACTGTATAGGGCAGTTACCGGGTGCATTATCGAATAGAGGCAGTTAAGAAATACGTAATGCAAAGCGAAATTGCACCTAGAATAATATACAAACATAGAAAATGAGCATTTCTGTCGTTGAATCGGTGTATAGGAGGTGAGAGCGAAAACGTAAAATCTGACTATATATACTGCATAGAGCAGTTGCAGGGTGCAATATCGAGTAGAATTTATTGATAATTTCGTAATACAAAGCGAAATTGCACCTAGAATAAGAAAATAACATTGAAAACGAAGATTTTATTTTCTCCTCGTTTTTGTGCTTTTCACGAGCTGAAACGTTCAAAAACGAGGTGAAACGGAAATCATTATATCCGGCTATTTTAACTGTATAGGGCAGTTACCGGGTGCATTATCGAATAGAGGCAGTTAAGAAATACGTAATGCAAAGCGAAATTGCACCTAGAATAATATACAAACATAGAAAATGAGCATTTCTGTCGTTGAATCGGTGTATAGGAGGTGAGAGCGAAAACGTAAAATCTGACTATATATACTGCATAGATCAGTTGCAGGGTGCAATATCGAGTAGAATTTATTGATAATTTCGTAATACAAAGCGAAATTGCACCTAGGAATAAGAAAATAACATCGAAAACGAAGATTTTATTTTCTCCTCGTTTTTGTGCTTTTCACGAGCTGAAACGTTCAAAAACGAGGTGAAACGGAAATCATTATATCCGGCTATTTTAACTGTATAGGGCAGTTACCGGGTGCATTATCGAATAGAGGCAGTTAAGAAATACGTAATGCAAAGCGAAATTGCACCTAGAATAATATACAAACATAGAAAATGAGCATTTCTGTCGTTGAATCGGTGTATAGGAGGTGAGAGCGAAAACGTAAAATCTGACTATATATACTGCATAGATCAGTTGCAGGGTGCAATATCGAGTAGAATTTATTGATAATTTCGTAATACAAAGCGAAATTGCACCTAGAATAAGAAAATAACATCGAAAACGAAGATTTTTTTTCTCCTCGTTTTTGAGCTTTTCACGAGCTGAAACGTTCAAAAACGAGGTGAAACGGAAATCATTATATACGGCTATTTTAACTGTATAGGGCAGTTACCGGGTGCATTATCGAATAGAGGCAGTTAAGAAATACGTAATGCAAAGCGAAATTGCACCTAGAATAATATACAAACATAGAAAATGAGCATTTCTGTCGTTGAATCGGTGTATAGGAGGTGAGAGCGAAAACGTAAAATCTGACTATATATACTGCATAGATCAGTTGCAGGGTGCAATATCGAGTAGAATTTATTGATAATTTCGTAATACAAAGCGAAATTGCACCTAGAATAAGAAAATAACATCGAAAACGAAGATTTTTTTTCTCCTCGTTTTTGAGCATTTCACGAGCTGAAACGTTCAAAAACGAGGTGAAACGGAAATCACTATATACGGCTATTTTAACTGTATAGGGCAGTTACCGGGTGCATTATCGAATAGAGGCAGTTAAGAAATACGTAATGCAAAGCGAAATTGCACCTAGAATAATATACAAACATAGAAAATGAGCATTTCTGTCGTTGAATCGGTGTATAGGAGGTGAGAGCGAAAACGTAAAATCTGACTATATATACTGCATAGATCAGTTGCAGGGTGCAATATCGAGTAGAATTTATTGATAATTTCGTAATACAAAGCGAAATTGCACCTAGGATAAGAAAATAACATCGAAAACGAAGATTTTTTTTCTCCTCGTTTTTGAGCTTTTCACGAGCTGAAACGTTCAAAAACGAGGTGAAACGGAAATCATTATATACGGCTATTTTAACTGTATAGGGCAGTTACCGGGTGCATTATCGAATAGAGGCAGTTAAGAAATACGTAATGCAAAGCGAAATTGCACCTAGAATAATATACAAACATAGAAAATGAGCATTTCTGTCGTTGAATCGGTGTATAGGAGGTGAGAGCGAAAACGTAAAATCTGACTATCTATACTGCATAGAGCAGTTGCAGGGTGCAATATCGAGTAGAATTTATTGATAATTTCGTAATACAAAGCGAAATTGCACCTAGAATAAGAAAATAACATCGAAAACGAAGATTTTATTTTCTCCTCGTTTTTGAGCTTTTCACGAGCTGAAACGTTCAAAAACGAGGTGAAACGGAAATCATTATATCCGGCTATTTTAACTGTATAGGGCAGTTACCGGGTGCATTATCGAATAGAGGCAGTTAAGAAATACGTAATGCAAAGCGAAATTGCACCTAGAATAATATACAAACATAGAAAATGAGCATTTCTGTCGTTGAATCGGTGTATAGGAGGTGAGAGCGAAAACGTAAAATCTGACTATATATACTGCATAGAGCAGTTGCAGGGTGCAATATCGAGTAGAATTTATTGATAATTTCGTAATACAAAGCGAAATTGCACCTAGAATAAGAAAATAACATCGAAAACGAAGATTTTGTTTTCTCCTCGTTTTTGAGCTTTTCACGAGCTGAAACGTTCAAAAACGAGGTGAAACGGAAATCCTTATATCCGGCTATTTTAACTGTATAGGGCAGTTACCGGGTGCATTATCGAATAGAGGCAGTTAAGAAATACGTAATGCAAAGCGAAATTGCACCTAGAATAATATACAAACATAGAAAATGAGCATTTCTGTCGTTGAATCGGTGTATAGGAGGTGAGAGCGAAAACGTAAAATCTGACTATATATACTGCATAGATCAGTTGCAGGGTGCAATATCGAGTAGAATTTATTGATAATTTCGTAATACAAAGCGAAATTGCACCTAGAATAAGAAAATAACATCGAAAATGAAGATTTTATTTTCTCCTCGTTTTTGTGCTTTTCACGAGCTGAAACGTTCAAAAACGAGGTGAAACGGAAATCATTATATCCGGCTATTTTAACTGTATAGGGCAGTTACCGGGTGCATTATCGAATAGAGGCAGTTAAGAAATACGTAATGCAAAGCGAAATTGCACCTAGAATAATATACAAACATAGAAAATGAGCATTTCTGTCGTTGAATCGGTGTATAGGAGGTGAGAGCGAAAACGTAAAATCTGACTATATATACTGCATAGATCAGTTGCAGGGTGCAATATCGAGTAGAATTTATTGATAATTTCGTAATACAAAGCGAAATTGCACCTAGGATAAGAAAATAACATCGAAAACGAAGATTTTTTTTCTCCTCGTTTTTGAGCATTTCACGAGCTGAAACGTTCAAAAACGAGGTGAAACGGAAATCATTATATCCGGCTATTTTAACTGTATAGGGCAGTTACCGGGTGCATTATCGAATAGAGGCAGTTAAGAAATACGTAATGCAAAGCGAAATTGCACCTAGAATAATATACAAACATAGAAAATGAGCATTTCTGTCGTTGAATCGGTGTATAGGAGGTGAGAGCGAAAACGTAAAATCTGACTATCTATACTGCATAGAGCAGTTGCAGGGTGCAATATCGAGTAGAATTTATTGATAATTTCGTAATACAAAGCGAAATTGCACCTAGAATAAGAAAATAACATCGAAAACGAAGATTTTGTTTTCTCCTCGTTTTTGAGCTTTTCACGAGCTGAAACGTTTAAAAACGAGGAGAAACGGAAATCACTATATACGGCTATTTTAACTGTATAGGGCAGTTACCGGGTGCATTATCGAATAGAGGCAGTTAAGAAATACGTAATGCAAAGCAAAATTGCACCTAGAATAATATACAAACATAGAAAATGAGCATTTCTGTCGTTGTATCGATATATTTGCTCATTTTCTAGTTTAAGTGTTGTATCTGGTATTTCGCCGTCCATTACCACCAAGGAAATTGTTCCTGAACCAGTTGTGTACTGTTCCAATGCTGTATGCAGTTAAAGTGGTTAGATGTAACGATACTAGGTTTAACTGTTTAAGATGCTTATCAGAACATCTATTGCTCGTACTTTGTTTTATTGATTTCTAACCATAGGTTCGCCTTGCAATATGAACAATTTGAATGCTCTAAAATAGTTCTGGCCTGTACCAGTCATGTATACATTTAAAATGGTCAGATGTAACAATACTACGTTTAACGGTTTCACATGCGTATCAGATCCTGTATTGCTCATTTTCTAGTTTAAGGGTTTTATCTGGTATTTCACCGTCCATTACCACCAAGGAAATTGTTCCTGAAAAAGTTGTGTACTGTTCCAATACTGTATGCAGTTAAAATGGTTAGATGTAACGATTCTAGGTTTACCAGTTTAAGATCCTTATCAGAACCTGTATTGCTCGTACTTTGTTTTGTTGATTACTAACCAGTATTTCGCCTTGCAATATGAACAGTTACACTATTTCTAACCAGTTCTGGACTGTACCAATCATGTATGCAGTTCAAATTGTCAGATGTAACAATACTACGTTTAACGGTTTCACATGCGTATCAGATCCTGTGTTGCTCATTTTCTTGTTTAAGTGTTTTATCTGATAATTCACCGTCCATTACCACAAAGCGAATTGTTACTGAACCAGTTGTATACTGTTCCAATGGTGTATGCAGTTAAAATGGTTAGATGTAACGGTACTAGGTTTACCAGTTTAAGATGCTTATCAGAACCTGTATTGCTCGTACTTTGTTTTATTGATTTCTAACCATGAGTTCGCCTTGCAATATGAACCGTTTGACTGCTTCTAACCAGTTCTGGACTGTACCAATCATGTATGCAGTTAAAATGGTCAGATGTAACAATACTATGTTTAACGGTTTTACATGATTATAAGATCCTGTATTGCTCATTATCTAGTTTAAGTGTTTTATCTGGTATTTCACCGTCCATTACCACCAAGGAAATTGTTCCTGAACCAGTTGTGTACTGTTCCAATGCTGTATGCAGTTAAAATGGTTAGATGTAACGATACTAGGTTTAACAGTTTAAGATGCTTATCAGAACCTGTATTGCTCGTACTTTGTTTTATTGATTTCTAACCATGATTTCGCCTTGCAATATGAACAGTTAGACTGCTTCTAACCAGTTCTGGACTGTACCAATCATGTATGCCGTTCAAATGGTCAGATGTAACAATACTACGTTTAACGGTTTCACATGCGTATCAGATGCTGTATTGCTCATTTTCTAGTTTAAGTGTTTTATCTGATAATTCACCGTCTATTACCACCAAGGAAATTGTTCCTGAACCAGTTGTGTACTGTTCCAATGCTGTATGCAGTTAAAATGGTTAGATGTAACGATACTAGGTTTAACAGTTTAAGATGCTTATCAGAACCTGTATTGCTCGTACTTTGTTTTATTGATTTCTAACCATGAGTTCGCCTTGCAATATGAACAGTTAGACTGCTTCTAACCAGTTCTGGACTGTACCAGTCATGTATGCAGTTAAAATGGTCAGATGTAACAATACTACGTTTAACGGTTTCACATGCGTATCAGATCCTGTATTGCTCATTTTCTAGTTTAAGTGTTTTATCTGGTATTTCACCGTCCATTACCACCAAGGAAATTGTTCCTGAACCAGTTGTGTACTGTTCCAATGCTGTATGCAGTTAAAATGGTTAGATGTAACGATACTAGGTTTACCAGTTTAAGATGCTTATCAGAACCTGTATTGCTCGTACTTTGTTTTATTGATTTCTAACCATGATTTCGCCTTGCAATATGAACAGTTAGACTGCTTCTAACCAGTTCTGGACTGTACCAATCATGTATGCAGTTCAAATGGTCAGATGTAACAATACTAC
This sequence comes from Apocrypta bakeri, assembly GCA_018906985.1. Classification (NCBI taxonomy): domain Eukaryota; kingdom Metazoa; phylum Arthropoda; class Insecta; order Hymenoptera; family Pteromalidae; genus Apocrypta; species Apocrypta bakeri. The sequence continues at coordinate 10,162 of JACCIA010000208.1, forward strand.
GTTTAACGGTTTCACATGCGTATCAGATCCTGTATTGCTCATTTTCTAGTTTAAGTGTTTTATCTGATAATTCACCGTCCATTACCACCAAGGAAATTGTTCCTGAACCAGTTGTGTACTGTTCCAATGCTGTATGCAGTTAAAATGGTTAGATGTAACGATACTAGGTTTACCAGTTTAAGATGCTTATCAGAACCTGTATTGCTCGTACTTTGTTTTATTGATTTCTAACCATGATTTCGCCTTGCAATATGAACAGTTAGACTGCTTCTAACCAGTTCTGGACTGTACCAGTCATGTATGCACGTTAAAATGGTCAGATGTAACAATACTACGTTTAACGGTTTCACATGCGTATCAGATCCTGTATTGCTCATTTTCTAGTTTAAGTGTTTTATCTGATAATTCACCGTCCATTACCACCAAGGAAATTGTTCCTGAACCAGTTGTGTACTGTTCCAATGCTGTATGCAGTTAAAATGGTTAGATGTAACGATACTAGGTTTACCAGTTTAAGATGCTTATCAGAACCTGTATTGCTCGTACTTTGTTTTATTGATTTCTAACCATGATTTCGCCTTGCAATATGAACAGTTAGACTGCTTCTAACCAGTTCTGGACTGTACCAATCATGTATGCAGTTCAAATGGTCAGATGTAACAATACTACGTTTAACGGTTTCACATGCGTATCAGATCCTGTATTGCTCATTTTCTAGTTTAAGTGTTTTATCTGGTATTTCACCGTCCATTACCACCAAGGAAATTGTTCCTGAACCAGTTGTGTACTGTTCCAATGCTGTATGCAGTTAAAATGGTTAGATATAACGATACTAGGTTTACCAGTTTAAGATGCTTATCAGAACCTGTATTGCTCGTACTTTGTTTTATTGATTTCTAACCATGAGTTCGCCTTGCAATATGAACAGTTAGACTGCTTCTAACCAGTTCTGGACTGTACCAATCATGTATGCAGTTAAAATGGTCAGATGTAACAATACTACGTTTAACGGTTTCACATGCGTATCAGATCCTGTATTGCTCATTTTCTAGTTTAAGTGTTTTATCTGATAATTCACCGTCCATTACCACAAGGAAATTGTTCCTGAACCAGTTGTGTACTGTTCCAATGCTGTATGCAGTTAAAATGGTTAGATGTAACGATACTAGGTTTAACAGTTTAAGATGCTTATCAGAACCTGTATTGCTCGTACTTTGTTTTATTGATTTCTAACCATGAGTTCGCCTTGCAATATGAACAAGTTAGACTGCTTCTAACCAGTTCTGGACTGTACCAGTCATGTATGCAGTTAAAATGGTCAGATGTAACAATACTACGTTTAACGGTTTCACATGCGTATCAGATCCTGTATTGCTCATTTTCTAGTTTAAGTGTTTTATCTGGTATTTCACCGTCCATTACCACAAGGAAATTGTTCCTGAACCAGTTGTGTACTGTTCCAATGCTGTATGCAGTTAAAATGGTTAGATGTAACGATACTAGGTTTACCAGTTTAAGATGCTTATCAGAACCTGTATTGCTCGTACTTTGTTTTATTGATTTCTAACCATGATTTCGCCTTGCAATATGAACAGTTAGACTGCTTCTAACCAGTTCTGGACTGTACCAGTCATGTATGCAGTTCAAATGGTCAGATGTAACAATACTACGTTTAACGGTTTCACATGCGTATCAGATCCTGTATTGCTCATTTTCTAGTTTAAGTGTTTTATCTGATATTCACCGTCCATTACCACCAAGGAAATTGTTCCTGAACCAGTTGTGTACTGTTCCAATGCTGTATGCAGTTAAAATGGTTAGATGTAACGATACTAGGTTTAACAGTTTAAGATGCTTATCAGAACCTGTATTGCTCGTACTTTGTTTTATTGATTTCTAACCATGATTTCGCCTTGCAATATGAACAGTTAGACTGCTTCTAACCAGTTCTGGACTGTACCAGTCATGTATGCAGTTCAAATGGTCAGATGTAACAATACTACGTTTAACGGTTTCACATGCGTATCAGATCCTGTATTGCTCATTTTCTAGTTTAAGTGTTTTATCTGGTATTTCACCGTCCATTACCACTAAGGAAATTGTTCCTGAACCAGTTGTGTACTGTTCCAATGCTGTATGCAGTTAAAATGGTTAGATGTAACGATACTAGGTTTACCAGTTTAAGATGCTTATCAGAACCTGTATTGCTCGTACTTTGTTTTATTGATTTCTAACCATGAGTTCGCCTTGCAATATGAACAGTTAGACTGCTTCTAACCAGTTCTGGACTGTACCAATCATGTATGCAGTTCAAATGGTCAGATGTAACAATACTACGTTTAACGGTTTCACATGCGTATCAGATCCTGTATTGCTCATTTTCTAGTTTAAGTGTTTTATCTGATATTCACCGTCCATTACCACAAGGAAATTGTTCCTGAACCAGTTGTGTACTGTTCCAATGCTGTATGCAGTTAAAATGGTTAGATGTAACGATACTAGGTTTAACAGTTTAAGATGCTTATCAGAACCTGTATTGCTCGTACTTTGTTTTATTGATTTCTAACCATGAGTTCGCCTTGCAATATGAACAGTTAGACTGCTTCTAACCAGTTCTGGACTGTACCAGTCATGTATGCAGTTAAAATGGTCAGATGTAACAATACTACGTTTAACGGTTTCACATGCGTATCAGATCCTGTATTGCTCATTTTCTAGTTTAAGTGTTTTATCTGGTATTTCACCGTCCATTACCACAAGGAAATTGTTCCTGAACCAGTTGTGTACTGTTCCAATGCTGTATGCAGTTAAAATGGTTAGATGTAACGATACTAGGTTTACCAGTTTAAGATGCTTATCAGAACCTGTATTGCTCGTACTTTGTTTTATTGATTTCTAACCATGATTTCGCCTTGCAATATGAACAGTTAGACTGCTTCTAACCAGTTCTGGACTGTACCAGTCATGTATGCAGTTAAAATGGTCAGATGTAACAATACTACGTTTAACGGTTTCACATGCGTATCAGATCCTGTATTGCTCATTTTCTAGTTTAAGTGTTTTATCTGGTATTTCACCGTCCATTACCACCAAGGAAATTGTTCCTGAACCAGTTGTGTACTGTTCCAATGCTGTATGCAGTTAAAATGGTTAGATGTAACGATACTAGGTTTACCAGTTTAAGATGCTTATCAGAACCTGTATTGCTCGTACTTTGTTTTATTGATTTCTAACCATGATTTCGCCTTGCAATATGAACAGTTAGACTGCTTCTAACCAGTTCTGGACTGTACCAATCATGTATGCCGTTCAAATGGTCAGATGTAACAATACTACGTTTAACGGTTTCACATGCGTATCAGATCCTGTATTGCTCATTTTCTAGTTTAAGTGTTTTATCTGGTATTTCACCGTCCATTACCACCAAGGAAATTGTTCCTGAACCAGTTGTGTACTGTTCCAATGCTGTATGCAGTTAAAATGGTTAGATGTAACGATACTAGGTTTAACAGTTTAAGATGCTTATCAGAACCTGTATTGCTCGTACTTTGTTTTATTGATTTCTAACCATGATTTCGCCTTGCAATATGAACAGTTAGACTGCTTCTAACCAGTTCTGGACTGTACCAAGTCATGTATGCAGTTCAAATGGTCAGATGTAACAATACTACGTTTAACGGTTTCACATGCGTATCAGATCCTGTATTGCTCATTTTCTAGTTTAAGTGTTTTATCTGGTATTTCACCGTCCATTACCACTAAGGAAATTGTTCCTGAACCAGTTGTGTACTGTTCCAATGCTGTATGCAGTTAAAATGGTTAGATGTAACGATACTAGGTTTACCAGTTTAAGATGCTTATCAGAACCTGTATTGCTCGTACTTTGTTTTATTGATTTCTAACCATGATTTCGCCTTGCAATATGAACAGTTAGACTGCTTCTAACCAGTTCTGGACTGTACCAATCATGTATGCAGTTCAAATGGTCAGATGTAACAATACTACGTTTAACGGTTTCACATGCGTATCAGATCCTGTATTGCTCATTTTCTAGTTTAAGTGTTTTATCTGGTATTTCACCGTCCATTACCACCAAGGAAATTGTTCCTGAACCAGTTGTGTACTGTTCCAATGCTGTATGCAGTTAAAATGGTTAGATGTAACGATACTAGGTTTACCAGTTTAAGATGCTTATCAGAACCTGTATTGCTCGTACTTTGTTTTATTGATTTCTAACCATGATTTCGCCTTGCAATATGAACAGTTAGACTGCTTCTAACCAGTTCTGGACTGTACCAATCATGTATGCAGTTCAAATGGTCAGATGTAACAATACTACGTTTAACGGTTTCACATGCGTATCAGATCCTGTATTGCTCATTTTCTAGTTTAAGTGTTTTATCTGGTATTTCACCGTCCATTACCACTAAGGAAATTGTTCCTGAACCAGTTGTGTACTGTTCCAATGCTGTATGCAGTTAAAATGGTTAGATGTAACGATACTAGGTTTACCAGTTTAAGATGCTTATCAGAACCTGTATTGCTCGTACTTTGTTTTATTGATTTCTAACCATGATTTCGCCTTGCAATATGAACAGTTAGACTGCTTCTAACCAGTTCTGGACTGTACCAATCATGTATGCAGTTCAAATGGTCAGATGTAACAATACTACGTTTAACGGTTTCACATGCTTATCAGATCCTGTATTGCTCATTTTCTAGTTTAAGTGTTTTATCTGGTATTTCACCGTCCATTACCACCAAGGAAATTGTTCCTGAACCAGTTGTGTACTGTTCCAATGCTGTATGCAGTTAAAATGGTTAGATGTAACGATACTAGGTTTACCAGTTTAAGATGCTTATCAGAACCTGTATTGCTCGTACTTTGTTTTATTGATTTCTAACCATGATTTCGCCTTGCAATATGAACAGTTAGACTGCTTCTAACCAGTTCTGGACTGTACCAATCATGTATGCCGTTCAAATGGTCAGATGTAACAATACTACGTTTAACGGTTTCACATGCTTATCAGATCCTGTATTGCTCATTTTCTAGTTTAAGTGTTTTATCTGATAATTCACCGTCCATTACCACCAAGGAAATTGTTCCTGAACCAGTTGTGTACTGTTCCAATGCTGTATGCAGTTAAAATGGTTAGATGTAACGATACTAGGTTTAACAGTTTAAGATGCTTATCAGAACCTGTATTGCTCGTACTTTGTTTTATTGATTTCTAACCATGATTTCGCCTTGCAATATGAACAGTTAGACTGCTTCTAACCAGTTCTGGACTGTACCAATCATGTATGCCGTTCAAATGGTCAGATGTAACAATACTACGTTTAACGGTTTCACATGCGTATCAGATCCTGTATTGCTCATTTTCTAGTTTAAGTGTTTTATCTGGTATTTCACCGTCCATTACCACCAAGGAAATTGTTCCTGAACCAGTTGTGTACTGTTCCAATGCTGTATGCAGTTAAAATGGTTAGATGTAACGATACTAGGTTTACCAGTTTAAGATGCTTATCAGAACCTGTATTGCTCGTACTTTGTTTTATTGATTTCTAACCATGATTTCGCCTTGCAATATGAACAGTTAGACTGCTTCTAACCAGTTCTGGACTGTACCAATCATGTATGCAGTTCAAATGGTCAGATGTAACAATACTACGTTTAACGGTTTCACATGCGTATCAGATCCTGTATTGCTCATTTTCTAGTTTAAGTGTTTTATCTGGTATTTCACCGTCCATTACCACAAGGAAATTGTTCCTGAACCAGTTGTGTACTGTTCCAATGCTGTATGCAGTTAAAATGGTTAGATGTAACGATACTAGGTTTACCAGTTTAAGATGCTTATCAGAACCTGTATTGCTCGTACTTTGTTTTATTGATTTCTAACCATGATTTCGCCTTGCAATATGAACAGTTAGACTGCTTCTAACCAGTTCTGGACTGTACCAGTCATGTATGCAGTTCAAATGGTCAGATGTAACAATACTACGTTTAACGGTTTCACATGCGTATCAGATCCTGTATTGCTCATTTTCTAGTTTAAGTGTTTTATCTGGTATTTCACCGTCCATTACCACTAAGGAAATTGTTCCTGAACCAGTTGTGTACTGTTCCAATGCTGTATGCAGTTAAAATGGTTAGATGTAACGATACTAGGTTTAACAGTTTAAGATGCTTATCAGAACCTGTATTGCTCGTACTTTGTTTTATTGATTTCTAACCATGAGTTCGCCTTGCAATATGAACAGTTAGACTGCTTCTAACCAGTTCTGGACTGTACCAGTCATGTATGCAGTTAAAATGGTCAGATGTAACAATACTACGTTTAACGGTTTCACATGCGTATCAGATCCTGTATTGCTCATTTTCTAGTTTAAGTGTTTTATCTGGTATTTCACCGTCCATTACCACCAAGGAAATTGTTCCTGAACCAGTTGTGTACTGTTCCAATGCTGTATGCAGTTAAAATGGTTAGATGTAACGATACTAGGTTTACCAGTTTAAGATGCTTATCAGAACCTGTATTGCTCGTACTTTGTTTTATTGATTTCTAACCATGATTTCGCCTTGCAATATGAACAGTTAGACTGCTTCTAACCAGTTCTGGACTGTACCAAGTCATGTATGCAGTTCAAATGGTCAGATGTAACAATACTACGTTTAACGGTTTCACATGCGTATCAGATCCTGTATTGCTCATTTTCTAGTTTAAGTGTTTTATCTGGTAATTTCACCGTCCATTACCACAAGGAAATTGTTCCTGAACCAGTTGTGTACTGTTCCAATGCTGTATGCAGTTAAAATGGTTAGATGTAACGATACTAGGTTTACCAGTTTAAGATGCTTATCAGAACCTGTATTGCTCGTACTTTGTTTTATTGATTTCTAACCATGATTTCGCCTTGCAATATGAACAGTTAGACTGCTTCTAACCAGTTCTGGACTGTACCAATCATGTATGCAGTTAAAATGGTCAGATGTAACAATACTACGTTTAACGGTTTCACATGCTTATCAGATCCTGTATTGCTCATTTTCTAGTTTAAGTGTTTTATCTGGTATTTCACCGTCCATTACCACCAAGGAAATTGTTCCTGAACCAGTTGTGTACTGTTCCAATGCTGTATGCAGTTAAAATGGTTAGATGTAACGATACTAGGTTTACCAGTTTAAGATGCTTATCAGAACCTGTATTGCTCGTACTTTGTTTTATTGATTTCTAACCATGATTTCGCCTTGCAATATGAACAGTTAGACTGCTTCTAACCAGTTCTGGACTGTACCAATCATGTATGCAGTTCAAATGGTCAGATGTAACAATACTACGTTTAACGGTTTCACATGCGTATCAGATCCTGTATTGCTCATTTTCTAGTTTAAGTGTTTTATCTGATAATTCACCGTCCATTACCACAAGGAAATTGTTCCTGAACCAGTTGTGTACTGTTCCAATGCTGTATGCAGTTAAAATGGTTAGATGTAACGATACTAGGTTTAACAGTTTAAGATGCTTATCAGAACCTGTATTGCTCGTACTTTGTTTTATTGATTTCTAACCATGAGTTCGCCTTGCAATATGAACAGTTAGACTGCTTCTAACCAGTTCTGGACTGTACCAGTCATGTATGCAGTTAAAATGGTCAGATGTAACAATACTACGTTTAACGGTTTCACATGCGTATCAGATCCTGTATTGCTCATTTTCTAGTTTAAGTGTTTTATCTGGTATTTCACCGTCCATTACCACTAAGGAAATTGTTCCTGAACCAGTTGTGTACTGTTCCAATGCTGTATGCAGTTAAAATGGTTAGATGTAACGATACTAGGTTTACCAGTTTAAGATGCTTATCAGAACCTGTATTGCTCGTACTTTGTTTTATTGATTTCTAACCATGATTTCGCCTTGCAATATGAACAGTTAGACTGCTTCTAACCAGTTCTGGACTGTACCAATCATGTATGCAGTTCAAATGGTCAGATGTAACAATACTACGTTTAACGGTTTCACATGCGTATCAGATCCTGTATTGCTCATTTTCTAGTTTAAGTGTTTTATCTGATAATTTCACCGTCCATTACCACCAAGGAAATTGTTCCTGAACCAGTTGTGTACTGTTCCAATGCTGTATGCAGTTAAAATGGTTAGATGTAACGATACTAGGTTTAACAGTTTAAGATGCTTATCAGAACCTGTATTGCTCGTACTTTGTTTTATTGATTTCTAACCATGATTTCGCCTTGCAATATGAACAGTTAGACTGCTTCTAACCAGTTCTGGACTGTACCAGTCATGTATGCCGTTCAAATGGTCAGATGTAACAATACTACGTTTAACGGTTTCACATGCGTATCAGATCCTGTATTGCTCATTTTCTAGTTTAAGTGTTTTATCTGGTATTTCACCGTCCATTACCACTAAGGAAATTGTTCCTGAACCAGTTGTGTACTGTTCCAATGCTGTATGCAGTTAAAATGGTTAGATATAACGATACTAGGTTTACCAGTTTAAGATGCTTATCAGAACCTGTATTGCTCGTACTTTGTTTTATTGATTTCTAACCATGATTTCGCCTTGCAATATGAACAGTTAGACTGCTTCTAACCAGTTCTGGACTGTACCAATCATGTATGCCGTTCAAATGGTCAGATGTAACAATACTACGTTTAACGGTTTCACATGCGTATCAGATCCTGTATTGCTCATTTTCTAGTTTAAGTGTTTTATCTGATAATTCACCGTCCATTACCACTAAGGAAATTGTTCCTGAACCAGTTGTGTACTGTTCCAATGCTGTATGCAGTTAAAATGGTTAGATATAACGATACTAGGTTTACCAGTTTAAGATGCTTATCAGAACCTGTATTGCTCGTACTTTGTTTTATTGATTTCTAACCATGAGTTCGCCTTGCAATATGAACAGTTAGACTGCTTCTAACCAGTTCTGGACTGTACCAATCATGTATGCCGTTCAAATGGTCAGATGTAACAATACTACGTTTAACGGTTTCACATGCGTATCAGATCCTGTATTGCTCATTTTCTAGTTTAAGTGTTTTATCTGGTATTTCACCGTCCATTACCACCAAGGAAATTGTTCCTGAACCAGTTGTGTACTGTTCCAATGCTGTATGCAGTTAAAATGGTTAGATGTAACGATACTAGGTTTACCAGTTTAAGATGCTTATCAGAACCTGTATTGCTCGTACTTTGTTTTATTGATTTCTAACCATGATTTCGCCTTGCAATATGAACAATTTAGACTGCTTCTAACCAGTTCTGGACTGTACCAGTCATGTATGCAGTTAAAATGGTCAGATGTAACAATACTACGTTTAACGGTTTCACATGCGTATCAGATCCTGTATTGCTCATTTTCTAGTTTAAGTGTTTTATCTGGTATTTCACCGTCCATTACCACTAAGGAAATTGTTCCTGAACCAGTTGTGTACTGTTCCAATGCTGTATGCAGTTAAAATGGTTAGATATAACGATTCTAGGTTTACCAGTTTAAGATGCTTATCAGAACCTGTATTGCTCGTACTTTGTTTTATTGATTTCTAACCATGAGTTCGCCTTGCAATATGAACAGTTAGACTGCTTCTAACCAGTTCTGGACTGTACCAATCATGTATGCAGTTCAAATGGTCAGATGTAACAATACTACGTTTAACGGTTTCACATGCCTTATCAGATCCTGTATTGCTCATTTTCTAGTTTAAGTGTTTTATCTGGTATTTCACCGTCCATTACCACCTAAGGAAATTGTTCCTGAACCAGTTGTGTACTGTTCCAATGCTGTATGCAGTTAAAATGGTTAGATGTAACGATACTAGGTTTAACAGTTTAAGATGCTTATCAGAACCTGTATTGCTCGTACTTTGTTTTATTTTATTCTAACCATGATTTCGCCTTGCAATATGAACAGTTAGACTGCTTCTAACCAGTTCTGGACTGTACCAATCATGTATGCCGTTCAAATTGTCAGATGTAACAATACTACGTTTAACGGTTTCACATGCGTATCAGATCCTCTATTGCTCATTTTCTGTTAAGTGTTTTATCTGATAATTCACCGTCCACTTCCACTAAAGGAAATTGTTCCTGAACCAGTTGTATACTGTTCCAATGGTGTAGCCGTTCCATATT